>JAVTVY010043816.1:0-20060 GCA_036873755.1 Hanleya hanleyi
AACACTAGATTTAGGCTTGAAAATGCGTACTACTTTCTTGCATAATATACATGTAGCTATAAACTTACAATATGATAAAACATATGAAAGATAATTCTTAAGTTATGAAAATGTTGCAGATGTTTTTTTATTTTGAATACTTCCTTTGTATGATGGACTTGAGTCACCCATCAAAAGCACGTTTAAACTAAAACGATATCGTTGCATAGTCCACACATAGAGAAGAAGTGTTTGAACAAGACAGTTTTTCGCAACATTAAACGGGTGTCGAAAAAGATGCCGACGTACTGACAAAAAGTCATATGACAGCACAAGAAAACTTTATTTACACACTTCGTCCTTTTAACATCGTCAAGTCTGCGACTACTGTAACAAACTGTATATGGATGGAAAGATGCCTCGGGGACCTATCAAAATAAAGGACTTGCCAGGATTTTCGAGACATGACGTCATCATGATGTCATAATAGCCTCATAATATACATTCAATTTCACCTATATTAGTTCAGTTGAATACTTCACAAAAAGAATAGGGCGAAACCCGTCACTAATTCCAGAATAAGTCATCTCGATAGTACTGTACTAAACAAAATCCAGGTTTAACCTATCAGAAGTTTCAGTGAACAATGTTACAGGAAAACATCGAAATTGAGAAAACAAAATGGTCACCATTCATACAATAAATCATCATCACAATAATACAAGCTGATTCAACGAGGATAGAATCTTATCGTATGGTTCTCTTGGCATATTTTCGGAATCCCGAGCTATCATGGTATCTATGAGAACGGCGTTAAATGCACAGCAGATGGGCATTCTGAGCAGGGATGGTAATTATCATGAAAAGTAGATGGAAAAAAGAAGGTTCAGTGTCAGGCGATATAATCTTTCAAGTCAAGATAATTGGTCATCATAGAAGAGTGCGGCATAATGAAAACTGTCATGAAGCCATAATAAAATAAAGCGGATTCATCCAGAGTTTAACATACATGATATGTAAGATTATCCATCCGAGGGTCCTGCTTGATATCGTTTACCATGCCTTCGTAAAGTTTCACTAAGGTTGAAATCTGTGCAAAAGCAATGTCATATCTTACCTCTATGCTACGCATAAATACATGTCACTAGACGCTTCATGCTTTCTGAAACCAACATTTAATGACTGCACTGTATAAGTTAGGAACAACAGGGCATTCTGTTTATACGTTACAGATGTCTGTTGCTTCATTATACTGTGCCTGAGAGCATTACAGAGAAAAACAATGGATAACGTAACAATATAAAAGCTATGTTTTCGTGTCGAATTGAGCCTGTGAATATCTGTTCTATTTCAGAATGCGATCTTTCCAGCATCCCATATATCCAGAAGTATACCCTGACTCAACAACTCGATATATCTCACAGAGTGAATCAGCCCAAGACTCCAATCAATGAAATAAAAAATGTGGTAGATTTTAAGAAGAATTCTCCACAATAAATCTTACTTCATCGATTGTTTAGGCATCTTCTTGAGAGTGTATGACATTGACCCGCCGATTTCCTCTTTATAACTTGAAAAATGAACTTTCTGAGTCTGCTCTTAGAAAGGAACATGAAGTAGTTACCAGTAGAGTAAAACCAGCTGGGAACAGCCATATACTAGTACTCAGCTGCTATGATTTGCGTTCGCGCTGTTATTCTGGGCTTCGTCAGTTGAAACTAAAATTTTGGTATCCAATGTTCGTCTTTCACAGTAGGAGTATATTACAATCTCTATTGGTTGGCGAATGATTTTGAGGTGCACTGAAACAAATATAGTTTGCACAGGCCATATTGTACCGTGAAAGAACTATATTAAAGTTTACAAGAGTGTGAGCCTTGATCGATGATCTTCTAAGCAATGTCAAATAATATGCACCAAGGGTGTGTCGACTTTCATTTCTATCAGCCGGCCATCCAGGGTGCCTAGTCATATGGTTGCTTTCTAGTCGCCAGACGTCAATTTTTCCCACCTCTTGCATATCGCTCCAATCCACGTGCTCATCTATAGTTTTCTTTTTATCTTCTCTTATGCTGCTTTATTTTGATTTGTATAGATTGTTTCACTCCATGACAATGTGGAGTGGTGTACTCTCATATTCTTGCTCCATAGCCCCTCTCTCTTATAGCTTGACAAATGGCATATCTTACCGATATGCCATAGCTATGTACTAGTTTTTTCTATCATGTTTACTCGTTTCTTACAAGTGATGGTCCTCATAAGCTGATGCGTACTGTAATATAGCAATATTTCCACATCAAAAGTCCCATAGTATTTCTACAATTCCACATAATGTCATAATGGCATCACTTCCTTTGACTTAAGTAACTATACCCTCGACGAGATAAACAGTATGGGGTACAATAACCAAACAGCTGGGGCAGGTGTACACGTCGTTTCAGTTTGGGTAGGGAAGACACAAACGAACATATATCTACTGAACTATGCCAATTCAATTAATCTGCAAAGATATGGATAACATACATCGCAAAAGGGCAATCATTAGTTGTTCATACGTCTGAAATGCGAGTCTAATCTACCTAATAGAGATAATAAATCAAACCGAAGAAACAGTATGTTTAGTTGTAAATGCATGCAGAACAGATGGCAATATACACAGCCAATTAGTTTTCGGAGCTATTGTGTGTTTTTCAGAAGACTCAATTGAACTTTTCACCTCTGATCTAGTTTGCGCTGTTCGTTTCTAAATTGCAGAATTATAGCTGATCTTTTTTAAAAACTATTTCCATCAGGTTCATCTACACTAATTAATGACCGTTCGTCTGACCCACATAATCTACTGATGTTGAACTTTCGTTTTGCTTTCTACTATTAAACATTTATCCTTATTATTGGTCAGTAATACCTCAACACACTTACCAAGTATTTTACATAAATTGAACTGTTGGTGCCTTGTATTTGATCGTTCTTGAATAATCTTTCTACAGTGATTGAGAGAGAATTTTAATGCTATGATTAAATTTTGTTGCTAGATTGCATTTTCTCAATTTTAGCGATTACATGTACCAGATCCACAATGAGTTTGATACATGTATGTTACACATGTTTCTGAATAAAAAACATCGATCAATCAAGTGACTTTCTTCACGCAAGATTTGAAAGCTCCAACAGAAAATAAAAGCAAAATAATTTAGCTGCTTCAATGGCATCACTTTCTTGGAAGATACTTGCTGTCGATTATAACGATGATTTTCAAGATTTCCAACCATTTCTCCCACCAATATTTCTGGAGAGAGAAAAACATTATTCCCGAAAAAATAAATCAATTCCATGCGCTTTTCGGTAAAGAATTGCTAAAATCTGGCCGAAAACGCAAAAGTTTCAATACCCATTTCGAATGCTAATTTGTAAATACTAATGATCCTTTACCACCAGGATTCTACACTATGACTTAAAATAACCCCAGTAGGACAAAGTATGTTGTCAGGAAGTTTCTGTTCATAATTCGCTTCCATTTCTGTATGTAGGTCAAATAGTTCAGTGGGGGTCAAGTTGTCCCCTTCCACAGCACACATAGGGTAGTTATGACGTCATTGTGACGATCACAAATTTTCGAGAAAAAAATTGCATTATTTTTATTCTCCGGAGGAATGCATGTGCTTTAATTTGATGTATAACAGCTATCATTTTCTTCTTGTGATTATAAACAAATGATTGTACGTTCCCATATCTCCACAACATTTCTGGAAAATTAGTATCAACATCGCTCTCAGCAAAAGCGCTGTAGCTAGCTTATGCCCACACGAATCGTCAGTCTGCCACCGCTTGGTTAACCCACATACTCTACTCTTGAAGACTGCAGGTTCAGAAATTTGTCAGCTCGAGATGCGAACGGGAGCTAATTCTAAGCCCCTTATCTCGCACGGGCTCCCGGGCTATGAAGCTATTGCGAAACCGAACGGTTCATACAAACCATTGGATAGAATGCACACAGCTCTGAAAGAGAGGTGTGGAAGCAAGACCTGAACATCTTAACTACAGAGCAACACCTTACGAAGACATCAGTGATGGCCATGATGGGAATCAAACCCACATCGTCTATGACATCAGCCGCCTGACCACACGAGCCAGGGGCCCCACTCTACGACCACATGACCTGACACAAAAATTATAGGTTCAATAACCGGTTTTATAGACCTCCGACCTGTATGTCTCAATGATGCCGATTCACACTCTTTCCAAATATAACACAATATTACAGATACATTAAAAATCGTCGATCCAGATCCCCTGCCACAAATAACACAGTATTAAACATACATTAATGTATGCAAGGTACAGAGACCCGGTCATAATCCGTGCTTGATTTTGGAACAAGATTTCATGCACGTTCAGTTTGTACGCACGTTCGTTATGGTTCCGAGTTCCGAGGTCACGTTACAAGAGTCGCCGTGTCAAAACTGGGCAAGTATGACCAGCCGTGGTTGCTGTAAACGTCCTACGCGGCAGATTGTGTCATCTGTACAAATGGTACGTGTATATATGAAATGATTTTCGAGAGGGAAAGAATAAATTGGTCGTCAGCGGGATTCGAACCCAGGACTTACCACGCCGATGCTCTACCGACTGAGCTATGATGACCGATAGGTATTACACCCGTGGATAGTCCCTGTGATGACCAACCTTTCTCTCTCGGTGTTGCAATGTGCGCAACTGGCTTTATAATGAAGAAATGGTATGGCGTATAGCCCGCCGCTTAACATATATACATATGCAATGATTTTTGAGAGAGAAAGAATAAATTGGTCGTCAGCGGGATTCGAACCCACGACCCCGTGTATGTTATCACTTTATGGTACAAAACATTATAGAGTCTCAAGAGTAAAATATCCTTGATTGTCCGCACCTGATGATCTCGAGTCTGCTAAATTCCCACCTCCTGCTCCTTCACCGTGGCCGCTGTTGTCATCATGCGAAGACGCCTGTCCATTTCTCTTTGACGAATCTGTCTTCTTATTTCTAAACATTTGCTTTGCCCCTGGCGAATCGGCTGAGAAGGATTTTGTCGTTCCATCGGCTGAAACATTTCCATGGGTTATAGACAATTCTGGCAATGGAATACCTGGTCCGTTTATTATGCTCAATTCTTCATACGTTCCTTCGTTGTTGGTGTCGTCTGTTCCAGGGGGAATCCTTGCGTAATTGTTCCGACTGGGTAATGTATGACCGAGTGATTCTCCTTGTGGTGTGGGTTGTTGGGCTGAATTTTTCGACATTGGGGATGCCACGGGTGACCGAGTTTCGTACTGTTTGTTCGTTGAAGTCGGCTCGTCTACAGTACGAACAACATACCTTATGTCCTGTGGAAGGTGGTTCTGCCTTCGAAATGTTGTCTGAAATAGAAAAGTAAAATTTCAATCAGGTTTTCACAAGCAGGCGGAATAAAAATCCTGTCAGCGCGAAATTGAAGTAGAAAATTATCTCGGTTTCGGTTTTGACTGTATTATATACTATTAGCCATAACGAAAAGTGAGCATTGCAGCGTGCAAGGAATCCTTCTTCTAACAAAAACAAACACAATCAGAATCCGGTCCGTAGTCCTCTGCCAGATCAGTCAGTCCGTTCGCGCGAACGTCCGTCCGTCCCATATATCGTGATGGTACAACAACAAGGGTAGCTGAAGACTCACATATCTTTAACAGAATGCTGCCTTGTGAGGGACTGTGTGGATCAGATTCATTCCCGACTGACCTTGACCAACGTGACTTATTTTGAATTTACAGAGGTCAAATTGTGAACAAGTCATAATATATAAAGAGTTTCGATCTATTTCACAATGTTGCGTTAACGCTCTCTATCCCAATGTAGCCAATTGGCACCTACGTATTTAAGCATAGATTATTTTACTAGAGTTTGGTTATATCCGAAAGATTTCTTGTTAAGTCCTACTTTTATATCAACCTGTAGCTACTGAACAAGTCCTTCACATTCGCAAACGGTTTCGGTCCCCCCCCCTCCCCTACTAAACTTTCTGCACTATCTCCGGAACGACAAAGAATGAAGAGCTGAAACTCCGTGACTTTATAGTTTATCATATTGGGGTCATTTCGAGCCCATTTGCATAACCTCCCGAGCAGAGGATCATGGGAAAATTCAAGATGGGTTCGTGCGTTCCCAGAAAAGTGATGTTTTTGTCACATTTCTTCAAAATTTCTGCTTTTCCGCGATGAAAAGCGGGCAAAAACTATTTTATTTCACATCACGTTGATATTTACTAATTTATCATGCAGTTTTTGCGGAGAAATTGCATAAATATTCGGAAATTCTGACTGACAAATCGATCCAAAAATGCCGTTTTTGAAAATGACTTTTGGATTTTTTTTTTACATTTTGTGGTAGAGCTCGACCCAAGGGTATAGTGTGGTAAGTTTCAGCTCCCTAGCTCAAGCGGTAAGAAAAATAAATAGGGGGGGGGGGGCCAAGTGTAATTTGAAACGTAGAATAGTTGGAAAAAGTGTAGTTGCGACATTTTCTGTGTGACAAATGACAACATTGAGTTAATCTAACAACACCATTAAGATGTCGGACCATACTGTTTTATTCATCCACAGGATAAATTATATTTAGGGTGCATTAACCCTTTCTATCCCAAGTAATGAAATACCTGCTCAAAAATTGTTAATCTTGTAACATAAAGAGAAAACATCAGGATAAATGTGAAATAAATCTTTTCTTTTATTTCGGCCTGCTAGTTCACAGTCCTAATTATGTAGCCAAATGACAACATCGGGATAATGTGGATGTAGTTACGTCAATTCAAAATTAACAATTTTTAAATGAAACTGAATGTAACTCGGTGTTACCATAGCTGGAACAGTCTGCTTATTGTTGACAGTTTGTTAATTACATTTTTTTTACAGCTATGTTACATTCTGTTTCATTTAAAAACTGTTAATTTTGAATTGATGTAACTACACCCACATCATCCCGATGTTGGCATTGGCTGTAACCTAGCAAATCGGAAAAAAAAAATGTTTTCACATTCACCCTGGTTTTTTCTCTTGATGTTACAAGACTTTTTGAGCAGGTATTTCATTACTTGGGATGGAAAGGGTTAGAGGTCTTTGGGCCAGGTTCAATCCAGAGGTGAAAACGGAAATAACGGTAATATTTTCTTGTAAATAGGCCTTAATTATCAAAGGAGCAAATTGAGCAAGACCGCCCATCTTTGACGCACTACTGCCTTATAACGGCCCCAAGGTAAAATTCACTCCAAATAAACCGTGACCTACTTTCAAAGGACAGTGGTCAAAATATGATCAACAGTCATTTGTGAACACAATATCTTAGGGGCAAATTGATCTAGAATCTCGATCTCTGGCACAATACTACTACCTGTGGTTCCAGTGCACTATCGCGGCTGAGATACCAAGACTATGTGTGTTCAAGAAAACTGATCGTAGATATATTAATGTCAGAAGCCATAAAGCATTCTTTAGCTCTACTACATACAAGAGATATCATTCATGGGATGTTTCTTTGTTTATAAAGTTGCTTGAATTTCTCATTAAAAATATCTATGTGAAATTTGGCAACACAATATATCAGCAGCATATAGGTATTCCAATGGGTACTAATTGTGCACCCCTGTTGGCTGACCTGTATCTGTTCTCTTATGAATATGACTATATGCAGGCGCTTGCAAAAACCGATCCATTCAAAGCCCGTTCCGTTAACCCGGGGCTAGGGGCCGTATGAACCCATGTACTTCAAGAACCTCATGGTTGAACTGGCGCTTTCAAAAACCGATCCACTCAAAGCCCGTTCCTTCTCATTCACCAAACGCTATATAGACGATCTTCTCGCTGTGGATAATCGCTATATAAATGACGCAGTGAAGGATATATATCCACCTTCACTGGATTTGAAGGAAACTACAGATAGCCCTACAGGCACATCTTATTTAGATCTCTATCTCTATAAAAATGAAGCGGGCATTCTCTCGTCGACTTTATGACAAAAGAGATGATTACAATTTCGACATCGTAAACTATCCCTTTCTGGACAGTAATATCCCAGTGGGACCTGCATATGGCGTATACATATCTCGCTTAGTAGCATTTGCTATATCCTGTGTTAAATGTGACGATTTTAATCAACGTCACAAAACATTGTTGCAGAAACTTATAAAACAGGGCTATTCCACCAAGCGCCTCCACTCAAAGTTTTCAAATTTGGCGATACATATCGCATGCTGATAGCAAAATACGAGCGTAGCGTGCAAGATCTATGGCGTTACGTTTCGTAACTTGTGTCTAATTCCGCTTAACCCGGGGCTAGGGGCCGTATGAACCCATGTACTTCAAGATCTTCATGGTACTCATATGAACAGGCACAATCAAAGCGTGACTGAGGTACATCATTTTTAGATGACGACTCTATAACGAATATTATGGATTAAGAATACTGATCAGCGATACGGATTTGATATTTTGGAACATCATGATGTCTTGCCGGCATCATTGAAAACTGTTGACCGCTTCTCTCTTGCAGGGAACAAGCCTATGTTTATATATACTTTTGTCTTTTTGAATTTGGTGCTACTACTGTTATATGGAAATGGAATAGGTCTTTGGATTATGGACGCGGATATTCTCTAATGGACGACGGCTGGATTATGAATGACGGACTAGACGCTTGTAATCATATGAACAGTCACAATCAAAGCGTGACTGAGATACATCATTCTTTAGATGACGATTTTACAACGAATATTATGGATTAAGAATACTGATCAGCGATACGAATTTTATATTTTTGGAACATCATGATGTCTTGCCGGCATCATTGAAAACGGTTGACCGCTTCTCTCTTGCAGGAAACAAGCCTATGTTTTTATATACTATGATTGTCTTTTTGAATTTGGTGCTAATACTGTTATATGGAAAGTGGAATAGGTCTTTGGAGTATGGACGCGGATATTCTCTAATGGACGACGGCTGGATTATGAATGACGGACTAGACGCTTGTAATTAGAATCCTCCGTATTCTAGTCTGAATATGAGGTGTCGATGAGAGGCTTTCCTGTGGAGTCAAATTGTTGCCATCTCTTACATGTCTCACCAGTTCATGTCAAGTAAAACCGTTTTCTTGGATTTTCCTAAAAAATCTTAAATAAGAAATCAAATTTCCGTCTTTAAAACACAACGGACAAATTATGGTGTGGCAACATAAAAAGGAATAGTTCGAATAACCTTTTGTCAGCTCAAATATTACTAAATCCTCTTATTTTATCTAGAATGGTGTAACCGTTAGATTTTTCCTATTTAACAAAAAAATGAGTGACACAAATATAAAATCCTGATATTTTCTTATATTTTTAAGAAATAATTTCTTGTGTGGCTCCCACTTTAGCAATTTCCTCAAGCAGGAAAAAACTTATACACCAAGTCAGAAAAAAAATAATAAATCACCATATTTGGGAGCAACCAAAAAAAATCTTCAAACTTTTATTTTTCATACACACATATGTTGTTTGTTCGAATTTGCTGTACTATGGAAGGCGAAATTGGAATTTCATATTTGATAATACTCAAGAAAAAGTTAGTTAAGCAACAATGTTTTGATGTGTAGAGATTTGTCGAGAGAATTTGAGTAGTGAATGCAACATAAGCTTTCGAATAGGCTTTCTGGCGGGTGAACTTTTAGCTACTCGGCTTGTGCTAAATATTATTTTCACGTTTCCATACACTACGTTTCTATACACTGTAAAAGAAAGTGTTTCAAAACAACAGACTGAATGCTGATCGTGCAGTTATCCGTCCCCGATTTTGAAGTTTCGAAACACTTTCCGATGGTGTCTGAAAACATCACAAGTGGGAGCGTTCACCTAGTTTGGTGTTTTGAAACACTTTTGGTGAGATTTGACTCATGACCAAAGCTTGTATAATTCTTAATTCAGGTACAGAGCCTTAGTCTGCTTGAATCAGGTTTACTTCATGGGAATGTCTCACATTAGCTGTCTTGAATCTATTACAAGTAGAAGTATGTCATTTTTTTGATAACATTTCCTTGATAAAGCAGAGATAATAATGTTGTATGAATCAGTCACACGTGGGCTTCGAACCCATCCAGCACTATACCAGAGCTTTGCACAGAAAACCATATCCTGAAGATATAACAACGTTATGATGTTGTTGATTTCCCTAATGATGGTATTAACTTAAAGTGCTAAGCAGCGAAATTGTCAATTTCATTTTTATCATGAAATTTTACGGTTTGGGATTTCTGGTTTAAGTTAATAAAATTCTCACAGAGAGTTTTAAACAGGAAGATATTATATTTTACTACGAAACACAAGGGGGTTAGCAGATAAAGTGCGACATTTACGGTCGCCATGTTTTCGTGTGTGTGACGTCATAAGTATGACATGCCGGTCAACGAGCACGCCAGCGATACGCGTAGCATATGGCGAAGGCCAATCTTCATAGACTTAATTCACATTCTCAATATCCATCACTGTCTTCGTATGGTAACGTGCCAGGAATGAAAGAAAGAATCCAGTCGACCAGGTGTCCCTGCATGACTACTTACAATGATTTATTTATTACTTACCTTAATTCGTGGGCAGTAGTTGGACGAAGGCATGCAGTTACTGTCTGATTCACATACGAGGGAACGGGATTTTCGTGGATTGATCAGTTAATATAACACATTAGCTGTCGAAACTCAAACTATATTCCAAACTCTTTCTGTGCAATTATTCGTCATCAAAACTATTCCCCTGGCATTAGAAATTATTTTAAAAAGTTTGTATCGTCTGAGCAACTGCATGTTGAATACACGATATCATGTCGACAACCGGCAAGTGAAAAGATTAGTGAGCACAGAGATTTCTCTATCACATGCACTAACATAATTTCAGAAATACTAAAATATTAAATTGGAGTTTACATACCGAGAAAACTAACATTTCAAACATTTCAACTAAAGATTCAAACAACAACAGAACTCAATTTAAATAACAAACAGACAACATGGAAAAACGAGTCTCTCGAGAGTATCTGAAATAAAAAATAAACGTGAAATTAGTTCAAAATTATTTCGAAATATTTACATAATACTAAAAAAATTGTCTAATGTGATAATAAACGAGAATGGTGCAAGATAATTCTACCAATAGCACAGAAAATTATATAAAACAAATATAAATTCTAATAAAAAATATTATTCAACAATTTTGAATAGCTTTTCCTTTTCTCATACCGCCCAAACATATCAACAGTTTACATTTGCTTTCATAAACAGATCATATTGTGGCACGCAAATAGAATATAGATCTACAGTGAATGGAAGAAATTCTTGCAATAAAGTCTTCACTTTTTGCACGAGAAAACCGGAATGTGAAATTGAAGACCGAAGACTTCCCTGCTGTTGTTTTTGCCTTGGCAGCAGGCGGACCTCGGAGAAAGCACTTCAGACGTCATGATAGTTTCATTCCAATTTAGAGCATATAATATTATGTTTTTAGATCTAATATAAAGTTGATTGTAATTGGAAGAAGAAAACATATATCTCTGAGAATCTGGGGATAATGAAGATCGATCTTCGTTATATTCTTGAAGTTGGAAATCCTTCCGTGTAATAAGTGATACACCGTACAGTCATGCTACATGCATGCATGATGCAGGCAAACAAAATGCGGACACTGGCAGATAAATTTTATAAATATCGTACAAAACACATTTATATAGACCAGGTTCCAGTTAATTAATTTGACAAGAACGCGTAATAATAATGGAACTGCTCAGTGGAATTTGAAGTCCTTTCTGTGGCAATGAATTTAATTTAGCCTGGTTTCACACGGTAGGCTTCGCTCGGTCGCGGGCTTTATGTATCTTCATTAGGTCCATACAAATTCATAAAGGTCAGTCTATATTCATTCACACGTATGTCTAATAATAAACGGTTTCCCTTGTCATACTTAATTTCCCGATGAACATTAAATTCAATTTTTTATTAAACAAACCAGTATATTGGCCACGAGGACGGGCTTGCCTCCCCCCAACACTGTCCGCCATGCTGAGCCCAGACTCAAGCTGACGACCGGTCATACTTATGACGTCATGCATATATAATTTTGTAAGCAAAGCCAATGAAAACGGTCGCACTTTTAAGAGCACAATTGCCCGCCCTTTTCGATTTGAAATGAGAACTTCTCCTTGTCCGATTTTCCTCATGGATAGAGCAAATTAATCATGAAAGAATAGAGAATCAAATTATTTAATACAAATTTCGCTGCATTAGCACCTTAACCTACCCGTATCCTTTCCATAATGTTGTATCGTTGATTCGGCTGCTGTGGTGTAGAGGACGCCGATTTGCTACAAATTTAAAATACAGAATCCAATGTTACAATGGACCTATTATCTTATCAGAACACTTGTACACTTCGTCCTCGAGACCAGGAGAGCTCACTCTATAGTCCCTGAGCTACAATGTACACATGCTCACCTTGCACCCATAGTTATCATGAGGTTCATTTTAAAGTTCAACATTTAAAGCAGATAACTTGAAAAATTTAAGAAGACTCTAAGAAATGAAGTCTTAAATCAATTTTGTACATTAAGAATTCAAATAATTTCAAAATATCAAACTTCGGTTCGGTTCAACGAGGGTTTGGTCCCTCCCGATTGTTGTTCCAAAATGAAACCTTACATATTCAACACATTTTCAATTAGCGTATACAGCTGAAACAAACAGCTACAATTCATGTGAACGTGCACGAAAGCAGTTCATTTCATCTCGGATAATTATTTTCTGTTCAATGCTAAGATTGTGGAGAGAAGTACAGAAAATATCGATCGAAATATCAACCGAAAAATGGCTCTTTATAATATGATGCCACTGAGACGACATCTAAGCAGAGAATGGGATTAAAATTGCATTCGTTTAAAACGCTTGGCCCAAATTTATGGGACAAATTATGGCCCGATTTCTTTTTCAAAATGATGATCGCGAACTGGGTTTGTCTCTCCATCGACCATCTCCATATATGCTGTGTGACACCTGAAATCATTCAGGTTACGTGTGATTTAACATATTTACCTGGTTGATTCAGCTCCACGTTTTACATAGAAGACAAGAAAGACGATGGTAAGTAGGATAGCTATCACAAATCCACCAGCAAACGCTCCTATAATCGGCCAAGTGGAGTCTCCACACGGAGTGTCTTCTTTCGGTGGAGGCGTCGATATTCCTTGAAACACCAAAACATTAATTAATCACTCATAGACACGAAGATTTTCGTACCTCAAAATTCTCACGGCGTGTGCTCGGTCACGTGATTCCGGGCCATTGATGACGTATTGAAGAAAGAAATGACCCAATATGGTGAATTAATTCGAATATAGGGGTCGTTCATATTTGACAGGATAGTTGTTGTTTTTGGGCATGCACGGTGGAGAATTGTACAGATCAAATCCGAGCATATAGAGCGCATGTTCTAATGTCCTATTTATGACAATTCACTTCTCTCCTAGGATTCTGATATAGGTTCCAAGACTGACCTAGGGCTTAAACTAGACACTAGACAATATTAGTATACAAACTTGTCATCGGAGATCCAGTATTTATATGTGAAACTAATGTGAAAAGATATTGAAATGCTAGTGGGACATGAACACAACGCAAAAATGAATTACACCATGATGAATTGGGATATAAATGTTAAAGTTAACTGTATATTGGCACTCAAGTATATATAACTGTATGAATACACATCTCTTTGGGGGATTTGTTGATTCCGATAGCACAGAAGGAGCTGTTCAATGGTCTAAGATATGTATGGAGGAAAAGAGCTAACGTACTATTTAGAAATATTGGTATTGATTTCCCAAAATATCGGTCTGTAATATGCAGATATAACTAAGGAAAACAAGAATATATTTATTTATCATGACCGTCTCATGATGGATATTTGAGTAGCTGAATAATGTGTTATAAATATAATGCTCAACTATCGATGGAAGATCACTGAATTATCATCGAATTATAACATCCCATATTACAATGAACTACATATGCGAAATCACCATGTACACCCCAGATATTTTATTCGCTATATATGGTCTTTAGTTGTTTTAATCTTTTCTGACTTGTGTTTAAAAGTTTAGACTACTCGTGTATTATTTGCCTTTCGTCCTTATTCCTATGCATATCAGAAAGATGATTATAGCTACAAGTACTAAACAATGATGACTTATCTCCCCTGAATGTAAGATGATCTTCCATATTTTGTCAGTTTTAATCTGCTTCAGACTGGTTTTTCCATATTCATATTTAACCAGAACTATACTTTTGATATAATCTCAAAAATACATTGAGCAAATAATATTTTCCAGGTAGAACTTTGCAAGATCTAGGTAAATGAATGAACAATTAATATAACCAGTATGAATTGTCAAGGGTTAGTATCTAAGAAAACTCGAACAGACGTCTTTTCCTAATTAAAATACAGTATATCATTAACCTAAACGATACCATACTAATCGGAAAAAGAATCTCCAGTTTAAATTTGGATATGATGCCTGGGTCTCTTCAAACGCTCGCGAAATTGTAATATTATTCAACAGAAACTTTGACTACAAAATAAGTCAATTTGAGAAAGATGTTACGGAATTTTTTGGATTACAAGTTTTGATATCTCTAAAAGGTCCGAAATACTGATGAGGCTTTTTTTCAACATCTTAAATAATTTAAGAAATTTGGAACAATCACTTTATAATATGTGTTGACTGGAATCTGGTTTTAGATCCCAAGTGAGATACCAGCAAATATAAAAATTCAAACGCAAGGCAAACTATTTTAAATTTCATGAAAGTTTACAATTAGATATAGTAAGATTACAATTTAAATGCACTAAAAACTAGCACGAGGATGAGAGAATGTAGACATGGGGAAGGAAACATCCAAGACAACAGTCAAATGTTTGATCCTGAGTGAGTGAGTAGGGGTTAACGTGGTTTCCAACAAATCTTCAGTCATATCACGACGGTGCCTACATGTGCCAGAACACGAGAATGCCCACAGTTCCTATTTATCATGGACACTGCTCGGCCCGTTCCTATTTATCATGGACACTGCTCAGCCCAGCTAGTACAGTACCCGGTCCAAGTATGGATCGGGCTCACCGGTCCAAGTATGGATCTGGCTCAACGTTGCTTAGCTTCGGCGATCTGACGAGAACCGGTGTGCCCAACGCGATACGCCGTATATGTTTTATATTGTGACCAACACAGACTTTACCAGGATTCAAAACGGACCACTCGACAATAACGGCAATGAAGGAGGAGGAGATATTGCAAACTGAACTGCTCATTATTGAAAGATGTTAAATTCTTAAACTTGGTGAGAAAAAAAACTATGAACCAGACCATTTATGAATATTGACCATCAGAATATAGTCGTGTACACTCCAAAAATATACCAAAACCCGACATTTATCATAAAATAGATCACCAATTGTTTACAGACACACTATTGACGAAAATGAGAGGATAAACAAAAAAATATGAGACAAAGAGGAGGACAGAAACGGAAATGAACTCGTACTATATGCAAATTGGATAAAATCAATTCAAGCAAATGCGATCTTCAAGAAACATAATAAAAACTCGAGGAATCTAGTTATTAACATCGAAGCCACAGAATTCAAACATAATATACTGATGACACACATTTAATCGTTGACGATTCACTACGACCTGATCTGATCGAGTTGTGGTTTAACGTAGCCTGACGTGGGGGGCGGGGGGTCATTTCGTCCGCGCTTCCCGTCCTCCGTTAAAATTCATATCATGTAAAAATTTTAATTGGAAAACAATTATCGGATGTGAAATGCTTATTTTTGGAAGATGTATGAGCTAAGATGTAGAAATAACTTTTGATCGTAATCTCATGGCACAATCTGGCCATTTTGAACTTACCTATGATCGTCTGCTCTGTATGGAAATGGGTTGAGAATATCTCTAATATGATATATAGGCGATAAAGTTACGGAGTGTCAGCCCTGAATGTTTTGTCGTTTCGGAGAGAGTTAACCAAGTTTGTGGGGGTGAGGGGGGGGGGGGGGGGGGGGGGAGTGGTGGTGGTGGTGGTGAAAGTAGGGTTAAGGAAACGCCTTATGTCGATTAAATATAAATATGGAATAGAAAATTAATTTTGTCACGAGAATAAATAAATAAATCTTCGGCTAACGTTCACGACATATGGAGAATATACCACACAGCGATATAGATCAATTAAAGATGGAATTGAGCAGATTACGAAATATGACACTGCTATAGATACTTTTATTAAATCACGAAGCTTACCTTTCCGATTCCACAGGAGATTAAATTCTAAAATATTAATTCGAATTTCTTCAAATTCATATGGAGTGGTGGGAACGTTCGGATTCACCATGCTACACGACTATAACTCGGGCGGACTACGAATGGTTAATTTGAGACTGCACATTCACTCGTTAAAACTCACTTTGGTAAAAAGACAATGTACAACCATGGAATAACATGTCATATTTGTTAGATAACTGATATAAAAACAATGTTAACTGTGGCAAAGGATGTCGTTATGTAGTAACGACAGTATAAACTTCTTTGTTCAGCTCAAATTAGAATGTAAGTTCAAAGTTTTCAACATCCCCAAAATTTGGCTGCAAATGATTCAAGATGAGTTATCTCCCCTACGGTCATACGCGTTATGGAAACCTGCAGAAATATAGCAACCAATCCATGTGATCATAAGTTAACGGTTTCATGACTTATACAGTTATTGCGGATAAGAAATGGAAACTATAGAACATCAGTTTATAGAATGTGAATATGTACAAACGTTATGGAGAGCATCGACAATGGCTACTTGATACTGCAGGGATGGCTGGGGAGATAATAAAGGACAAAATCGTATTGGAGTGGCGAGAATTCTCCTATAAAACACGATATACCTCGTACTAGATTTACAAAATCACACATTGCAGCTCATCAATTTCGTTGTTTCGAGTTCATGTGGATATATTATTGCCGCCTTCTTATAGATTTAACGCATTGTGTTCGGGTAAACTCATCTTCAAGCTCGGAAAATGCGGGCCATATTTCCACACAACTATTTTCTATATTATTGATTATCTTGTGATGCAGCAATTAGTGCTTATAAAATACGTTTTCGTACCGGTCGGACTACATTTGCCACGAACAGTTATATTTTGATACGTTCATCGCATCAGGAGACGCAAACTTTTCCCATATGGGCATTTGGGGCCATATGAGAAACTTCTGGGCAAAGCTCCCCGTTTGACTTATGTATGACAAAGCCCTGATCTCAAATTCCAGGGAACTCACTGTATTAAATTCCATGATTTCTGACCCATTCACTCAGTTAATTCAGCTCACTCGGTATTTTAACTGTACGATAGCTCTCATTCCTTTTATTTCTTGATATCACCGTTCCATATTCTATATTTGTTATCAACCGTGAAGGAGAGGGAAGGAACCCTCACCAGCCTCCATCTAATGACGACATATTCGGTGTTGATTCCATCGTTTACTCATGAGAATCAAGATTAGCACATGGAATAACTGCAAAAACATTTAGAAAGCATCTCGGTGTGTATATAAAATATGTCTATAGGGTAGCCGATTTGAATCCTAGATCGATAGATATAGAACATTGTGGGGTGGGGTGGGGGCTTTCTCTGCTACTATTATACAGGAGGGTGAAGTGGAAAGTTTTATATATTTCTGGATATGATTTCTATCAACTCCTTGTCATCAGCCCATTTTCATGAATCGCAAGAATCCACAAAACTCAGTAAGCTAAAGAGTGAAACAGAACTACTGTTTTGCTATCTACTCTTACCTTTATCATACACGTTGCAATCATCTTCTTCTATATCACCTACGCAAGATTCGATCAAGTCTTGTAGACAACTACTGCCGCGTCGGAGTGCATAAGCGCCAGGTTTGGCTTTCGCTGAAAAAAAATCCCCAATGTTTACATACTATTATCTGTGTATAGAACAGACCAATAATCTATCCACCATCAAACACACATTTGAACCTGTCGACCGGCAAATGCGGAAACTAAACTATGTTTATGTATACTATGATTTTTTTTTCCAAATTTGGTGTTAATGCTGTTATATGGAATACGGAATAGGTCTTTGATTATGGACGCCGAAATTCTTTAATGGACGACGGCTGAATATTGAATGATGGGCTAGACACTTGTATTTCTTATTTGTTCTGAAAATTCAGAAATCGCTTAGAAAGGCAATCGTCTCAATTAGAATAAATTCCTTCCCAATAAAATTCATTGAATACATGGCAAATGTGCCTTCATCTTCACTCTCTCAGTCAGAATTAACATGTAAATTACCGTGCCGGGGTCAATGGAAAGATACCTCGTTGGGAATGTTAGTCAGCTTGCTATCTTCTAACAAAGCTAAGACTTGTTTTCCTAAAACCCGCTAATTGAGAATAGTATATTCTCTCCTATGCAACAATACTGAGAGTCGGTCTTAATTTCCTAGGGCTGGTCTTGATAAGCCAGTGGCATTGGGACGTGAATAATATGTACAACTAGTCTACGACTGTCACAGATTTTGAAGACATAACATTTAGAATTTAGCATAATATAGCATAACATAGGCATACATTTAGTCCATTCCGCTTTCGAAATACAATGGCAGACATTTTGTATAGCACAACAATTCTTCTTTCAGAACTAAAAACCGCCATGACATCACAGTGGCATATACCATGTCTTTGCTTACAGGATTCATTTGGACTAAAGTTGGTGCTAATGCTGTTATATGAATTACATCTTTGGATTATGGACGCGGGATTTTTTTAATGGACGACGACTGAATGTTGAATGTATCTGAAACACACTCCATTGTCTACCATGTATCGTGTCGATTAGATGCTGTGAATTTTATAGAATAGCGCAGTCTAATTTTCTCGAATTAAATCATTTTCTCCAGCAGATAGTCGGTTTTGCTTTCTAAATAATTACTGAGGCATTTTAATTATTTCATTCTAGGTACTGTAACAGCTGATTTAATATAACCAAACAGTAACACAAAAATGTTCACTATTTGTAAATTTAACCGAGGGGCGATTTTCGCATATATTAACAGCCCGAGACAACTAGAACTCCTAGCCTATTGGGCATCGAGTCATACGGAGATGCCCGAATACAGTCCGTATTAATTATCGGAATCTTGTTGCGATTTGTTGTCAGTTGGATCGTTATTATTCAAATCATCCATTCAACCACTCGGAGATACAGGCGTTTGACAACGATCTGTCGAGTGCACTAAACGTATACATCACTGGTCACCAGAAGCAGACCAACTGTATTTTAGTTCGAGGGTCTGCATATAAGCTTCAGAAAAATAAAGCCCCATAAAGAATAGAACAGCCCAACAATCATTCTGATCACCGATCACTGTTGGTTTTCAGTATGGCGAAATTTATTTTATATTATCAGCTGTAATAAAGACACAGTTTAAGAAAAGTAGACTGTACTTACTGTACTATGAGGCGCCGTTTGTCACTTTCTGATTTAATCTACTGATTTATAAATATCGGGTATTTAGCAGTCGGATATATAAATATCGGGTATTTAGCAGTCGGATATATAAATTTGCAAAAAATGAGCGTGAAATAAACACCAAGTTCAGTCAATTTTAAATCCTATATCAGCGAATAAAATCCGAGAAAAATTGATAAATACCTATTTTGGATTTCAAGATATATATATCTCTCGTTGTGTTATTTCTGGGATATAAATTTCTCCACCATATATATATATATTCCTGATAAAGGATTTCTTATTTATATATCCAAGGTAACGTATCTTACTGATATATAAATATTTAAAAATGTGTATTTGGGTATATATATATCCATCTTCATCTATCTCCGGATTTACAAATACTGAACTGAGAAAGTCTCATATATAGATATCCCAGTTATAATATGCTAATGAGTTGCGATACGTTTACCGCAAAAATGATG
>JAVTVY010043817.1:0-219815 GCA_036873755.1 Hanleya hanleyi
ATGGACACATGCTCATTCCTATATTTAAAGACTCTACCACCACCACCACCAACTCCACCAACACCACCACCGCACACCACCAACACCACCACCAACGCCACCAACGCCACCATCAACGCCACCAACGCCACCACCAACGCCACCAACGCCACCACAGGGCGTCAACGCCCGGTGGTGTTGGTGGTGGTGGTGGTGGCCGGAACTGACCTTTGACCCGGCGAGCAAAGGTTTCCACCGCACGGTGGAAACCTTTACACCGCGCGCGCCGGGGTCAAAGGTCAGTTCCGGCCACCACCACCACCACCACCACCACCACCACCACCACCACCACCACCGGGCGTTGACGCCCGGTGGTGGCGTTGGTGGTGGCGTTGGTGGCGTTGATGGTGGCGTTGGTGGCGTTGATGGTGGCGTTGGTGGTGGTGTTGGTGGTGTGCGGTGGTGGTGTTGGTGGAGTCGGTGGTGGTGTGTGTGGTGGTGGTAGAGTCTTTAAATATAGGAATGAACATGTGTCCATCATCAGTCCATATGTATTGGTCGACTGATGAACGTGTACGTGTACGTTCTGTGAGAGAGCATTCTCTCGTCGCGATAGTATGCTCAGGCACATTCAACGCAAACACAACCAAGAGACACAGCCGAGTCCCGCTATAGGTCCAACAAGAGCAGTAGAGCATCCCTATATGATGACGGTGAGCGGCCCTACAGGGTGTGGAAAGACATCCTGCGTGATGAAGTTCTTAGAGGGAGGTGTGGCAACCCCAGCTCCGACACGTGTTGTTTGGTGTTATAGCCAATGGCAGCCCGCCTACGAAACTACAAGGTTACAGAATGTGAGCTTTGTCCCAGGAATTCCTCACGACATAGACGAACCCTATTACTTCGATTCCGAACAGACCAACGTGGTAGTTCTCGATGATCTGATGAGTGCGGCCAAGGACAATTCGAAAATCGCCGATCTATTCACCAAAGGGTCCCATCATCTCAATCTGTCCGTCATCTATTTGACTCAGAATCTCTTTCCTCAAGGGAAGGCGTCCAGAGATATTGCCTTGAACTGCCAATACTTTGTGTTGTTCTCCAATCTTATTGACAGAGCACAAATCCGTGTGTTTGGTAGTCGAATTTATCTTCAGAACATTGACCATTTTATGCGGGCGTTTCAAGAAGCGACAATTCGTCCGTACGGCTACCTGTTCGTAGATTTAAAAGCCCATACCCCCGAAGATCGTCGGCTGACGACCCACCTGTTACCCGGCGAGGAATCACCACAACGGCATATACCCCTACACCATCCGCCGAGTCCACTCCTGGCAGAGCAGCAGCAGCAGCCCACCCCCATACAGCGGGTCCGCTTCATACCATCAGTCCCGGAATATCACCCAACCGTGAAGGCCCAACCCGAGGTTGAAGAACATAATGTGAACTCGAGGCTATGGAAGGATTTGTTCAAAGAAAGTATGAACGCCGAGATGGGCGAGATTTTGGAGGCCACAGGAAACAAGTTTCAACGCAAAGGGTATTCGAAAGAGGAAGCTGCAATTTTAGCCCATAACAGATTGGCACCCAGACTACGACGGGCTTTACGTCAGCAGTATGTCGACTTACTGACCCATATGAAATTGTTGGATAAGGACCCAGTCCATATGGAAATTGAAAGAACAGCGTCGATGTTGAAAACCTCGGGCATGAACTGGAAAGCGGCGTATGTCAGAGCAATAGCACAAAAGAAACATTTGTTCGAACGCATCATTAAACAACGTTAAAGCATTAAGAAAGTGTGTTAAAGCGTTGAGACGAGCGTTAAGGCGTAACGACGGGCGTTGACGAGCGTCACTGCATTTCGATGAATTGGTGTCAATTCCATGAAATCAGAGCTTCTGAGCTAATTCACCAGGGCGTTGAAGCGTTGATGGGCGTTACTGTCTATAAAAGCGAGCGTATTCCCAAAACACGCACAGTCGACGTTCAACCGTCAACATGGCTTATACTTGTTCTGAGTGTGAACGCACGTTCACCAGACATTACGATATGATGCTACACCAGAAAATATACATGGGACTGAAGACGCCGAGGAGCCCGTTGAGGCAGATACTGATACAGAGATTGATGAGAGTGCATCGACTGATACCGAATCCAAGATGGCTGACAGTCTATCTACTGATATGGAGAGCTTGACCTCAGAGAATCAGCCTTCATCCCAGGAAAGTGAGGCAGAACCTACCTTCTGGGATCGTATTGTGACAGCAGCTATCAATACTCACGCTGAAGCGATCGAGGACGCCGGAGAGGATAATTTACAACAGACGTACACCCAAATGCGCCCCCGCATCAGGAAAACAGCCATGGCGATCTATGAACAGTATACCTTACTACCGCTTGAAATGAAAGGGGACCCCACGCACAGGTCCATCATGAAGACCAAGCGTCACTTGGAAGAGGATATGGGTTTACCACCCACCGAGGCCCTGGAAAATGCGATTAGAATGCGCAAACAACTCTTTCAGGACATGCTGCCCGATGAATATCCAGGCCTGCCTGACGATGATTAGAACAAACGGTTCAGAGCGAACATGGCCGAAGACGGAACTCTCTGAAATGGCGACTTTTGACTGGACAAGAATACATCTAACGGGCAAGAACGAACATGACATGCAAATGGCGGTCTCTGATTGGACAAGAGTCTTTCTTGAATTGTAAACATACCCAACGCGGCTCCCCCAGCGTGGGTATGTTATGATGGAGGGGAAAATAAACTATATGAAAAAAAAATTGTTGTTTTTGTTGTTCTCTCATGTGTCATCCTTGTTGTTGTTGTTGTTCTCTCTCCGGTCTATATCATGGTGTTATGCTAGAGCGTTAAGGCGTAACTATGAGCGTTGACGGGTGTCACTGCATTTCCAATGAATTAATGACAATTCCATGAAAATCAGAGCTTTTGGGCTAATTCACCAGGGCGTTGAAGCGTTGAGCTTGGCGTTGGCGGACGTTGCTACAAGATGACACCTCACACGACGCATTCGAACCGTGAATAGCCCATCTCGACCCCAAATACCTTCATGTACTGCCCGAAAATGGTCACTTTCGCTACTACTCGTACCGATGACGTCACTGATGACGTCACAGATGACGGGAGCATCCCTCAAATCGGAATGTACACCCCGAGAACTACAAGATGACACCTTCCAGGACGCATTCGAACTGTGAATAGCCCATCTCGACCCCAAATACCTTCCTTCACTGCCCCAAAATGGCCACTTTACTTACTACAACCAACTGCGCATGCGCAGATTAACGCGACTTGCATTCAAAAACACACCATTCTGACTCTACCCCACACAAGCTTCACTTTGACACCTCACACGACCCATTCGAACCGTGAATAGCCCATCTCTATCCCAAACACACCCCTACATAGCACCCAAAATGCCTGTTTTCTATACTACGGCCAGACTGCGCATGCGCAGACTATTGAACACAGACGAACCATTAGTGTAGTCAAGTGCTCCTCCACGAGAGCTTCAAAATAAGACCTCAACCGACCCCATTGGACCATTAGGGACTCACCTAGACTCCAACATGTCCACCCCGTATGGGCCTATACACCCATAGCCATGCAGTATAGGCCTATGGGCCTACCCAGGCCTCGGTGACTTTTTTCAAAAATTTCACCGATTCGCTCCGGGACACTTCCTATCGTGTTCTAAATGACGAGATGTGAAAAACAAATCCAAAACAACCCTACCGCAAATGTATAGAAGTAGGTTTCCCAGGGGGACAAACATTGATCCTATACCCCCAGTATGGGACTATATGGGGCTATATCGTACTTTTTCAAAAATTTCACCGATTCGCTGCGGGACACCTCCTATCATGTTCTAAATGACGAGACTAAGAAAACGAGACCCCACAACCTATACCGCAAATGTCGAGAAGTAGGTTTCCCAGGATGGTCCTATACCCCCCATACCCCATATAGGCATTTTCCCGTAATTTAGGATAAAGTCCGTATTCCGTATTTTTTCAGGAAAAATTTTACATACACCCACCCTGGAACTAGGGGAAGATAACTCTATTGATAGGCAAGCCCCGTTAAGCCCGGCGACCTATATACCCCCATACCCCATATAGGCATTTTCCCAGGTTTTTCGATAAAGTCCGTGTTCCGTATTATTTTTTTTCAGGAAAATTTTTACATGCACCCACCCAGCCATCAAATACCCCTTCACCTAGGCTTCACTTTGATACCTCATACAACTCCATCGGACCATTATTGGCTCCCCTAGATACCAAAACGTCTATTTGCATACCCTTGGGCCACCGCGCATGCGCAGAATGCCGATATTTCAACCCCACACCCAGTCCATCAGATGCCCCTTCACGAATGCTTCACTTTGATACCTCATATGACCCCATTGGACCATGAGTAACTCCCCTAGCTCCAAAACGGCTATTTCCATACCCTTGGGCCACCGCGCATGCGCAGAATGCCGCTATGTCAACCCCACACCCAGCCCATTAGATGCCCATTCACATAAGCTTCACTTTGATACCTCACTCGACCCCATCGGACCATTTTATCTAGGGACTACTTTTTCTCCGCGGAAGCTTTTTCCCGAGACCGAATCACCGCCAGACATGATCGCATCACCGCGGATGAATACATCTTTGACCTGGGTCACGTGATATGCAAATTTGGAACTCTCCTGTGCTGGAGGTAGCTTTTGGTCCTTCTGCCGGAACTATACTCCACTTGACCTCTGTGACCTTGAAATGAGGTCGAAATGAGGTCAATATGGTCTGTAATCATCTTTATATACTACTCATGTCATAAAATTAATTTGCCCGGTGAAAAACCAGTCAATATTGTTTAAACAGCTCGAAGGATGTTTGGCCTATTATGCAAATTAGGTAGATGACAATTTACTTTTTTACTATCATTTAATGCGGATAGCTATGTCTGTATGCGCCTCAAGAGGATTTTGCTGAATTCATTATGTGAACTGATTTATTGTGCGAAAACGACCCTTTTTACCTCCATTTTAGAGAGCGGGATTCTCCTAACCTGCTAAATCCTCGCAAAGGGTTTACCTGCTGGATCTTTTTGGTGATGCGGATGACTTCTCGAGTCGTGTTTATTACACAATCTCGTACATTTCATCCCCAGCGGTTGTCGGTATCTGAAGCCTGCGGTTTTCGCTTTGACAACCAATGTCGATTTCAAAGGTAGTCTGGCGGGCGATGAAATTCAAACCAGTCAAAACTCAAACCTCACTGTGGGTTGGCCTGATGAGCTGCTTCAGCGCGCTTACTGATTGGTTTGGTTCAGTGGAAACCCCTCGAGCTATTTATATCCAGAACTGCTATCGGTAACTAACCAAGCCAGTGTATCGATCGTAGCCCATCGATTGGTACACTGGCTCGCGAGGATGATATTCAATGCGTGTTTGAACCCGTTTTTTCCTGGTCGCGGGATTGTTTTCACGTGGTCGCGCGATTTGAAACCTTGCCGATTATCGAGTTGATAAGATCGAAATGATAAAAAAAGTTCATTTTTATTCGATCTTAAACGAAATTAAGTGCTGGCGTTATTTGTATCGGACACTTTAAACTCGATTTCTCGTGGTTGCGTGATTGAGAATACGGCTCGTCTATGTGATCGCGATGTGAAACCTTGAATACAAGCGTCTAGTCCGTCATTCAATATTAAGCCGTCGTCCATTAAAGAATTTCCGCGTCCATATTCCAAATACCTAATTCATATAACATTAGCACCAAATCAAAAGGATGAATCATAGTATACACAAAACTAGGCTAATTTCCGGCAAGAGAGAAGCGGCCAACAGTTTTCAATGATGCCAACAAGACATCATGATGTTTCAAAAATATCAAATCCGTGTCGCTGAGCAGTATTCCTAATCCATATGATATACGTTGTAAAGTCGTTATCTAGACTATGATGAATCTCGGTCACGCTTTGATTGTTACTGTTCATATGAACACTATGAGGATCTTGAAATACATACATAGGTTCATACGGCCCCTAGCCCCGCGTTGAGCGGAATGCAGATTGTCGAGTTAATACGATCGTTATTATTCTGAACATTTCAAACTGAAGAACTAGAAGTTGATTTTCATACGGTCTTAAACGAAATGTATTGCTGGAGTTAAATCCGACGTTTGAACTTCGATTTTTGATGGTTGCGCGATTGACTGATCGCGTTGACACAAACTAGCAAGAATACTTCATTTAGCTAACCCAAACATCATATATATAAATGGCCTTTCCTCAATTCCTGGTAAATGGAGACGAATATTCTCCCAATTATGATTGAAAGCCACACGTTATCATAAGTAGTATATAAAACCCTCATTCATTAGCACGTCCGGTCAAGGTCACTTCTGGTCAAGTGACTTCCGGGGATGACCTCATGGCCGGAGATTACGGGACTTCCAGTGTTAGTCTGCACAGTCTGGCAGTAGTAGGGAAAGATGAATTTTGAGTGGACGTTTTGGGGTCGTGGTCCAAATGGACTATGAATGGTGTCATATTGAAGCACTCGTGGGGAAGAGCCCAGCTGTGTTGGTGTGTAGGATAACTGCCTGTGACCAAGTCCTACCGTCAATCTGCAGTCAGCCAGTAGTAGAAAAACGTCATTTGAATGGACATTTTGGAGCAGAGATGGATCATCCGAGGCCCAGATGGATCGTGTGAGGTGTCGTATTGAAGCGCTCGTGGGTTAGAGTTCGACTGGGTTGGTGTGTAGTGGAAGTGCTATCAGTCTGCGCATGCACAGTCGGGCAGTAGTAGAGAAAGGCTATTTTAATGGGCGTTTTGGGGTACAAATGGGGCGTGGGTGGTATCTTATACTCTTATTGGGTAGTCAGACTGGTGCTGAAACGCGTGGGGAGTAGTAGTGAAATGGCAGTTTCAGAGGTGCTGACTATGCCCCAGGCACTTCAACGTTATAGGCATATCGATATATGTGGCGAGAGAAGGGGAATCACCACGCATAGCAATACATAGCATATAGAGTGAGAGAAGGGGGATCCTCCTAACACTGGTGGGATTCGAACCAGCAGTGTTGGCACCAAGGGCTGGCATGTTGTCATTTCGACCATGGCTCCATACATACCCTGATATATCTAAGGTATCCTCTCGAGTGCGCATCTGGGCGACTGTACTTTCTCTACTACTGATGATGTCACAGCGACGTCGTACTGGGCACTGTCGTATAGGACAGTGTGAGCTTCAAGGGGACATCGCTTACGTCTGTATTCACTCGAACTACCTCTCTCTAAACTTCTCGCCTTTCAGAGGGGCTGGTCTGCGCAAGGTTTTACATGTACCCTTCAGAGTTCTCTCCTTTTGCGCATAGATGGCGCCACCGCTCAACATAGAGGAAAGCCTATGGCGCGCATGCCAGGGTCCAGGCGATGGATGAAATTCCCATGTCTCTAGCCGCTCTGGTTATCGGTACAGTGTTCCACTTCCGGCGCAGCCCTACTTCCCTCTCCACCCTACTCTAGGGCGAAAGCCTGGGTGCAGGCGTCTCGTGGGATGAAATATCCAAGTCCAGGCCCTCTGGTTCTCGGTACAGCGTTCCACTTGCGGTTGCGCAGCCCTACTCTCCTCCCCACACTATCCAAGAGCCAAAGCGAGGGTCCACGCGTTTCGTCGGGTGAAATCCCTATATCCCTGTGTCCCACTTCCGGTTGCGCATGCGCAGCCATACTTCTCTCCCTACACTGCTCTTGGGTGAAGCATGCGTCCAGGTGCAATCTCCAAGTCTCTCCCGTTGTCGGTATATGTCCGTGGAAATTCTTCAATGGACGACGGCTGAATATCGAATGACGGACTGGACGCCAGTATTACAGGAAAGTTGGAGAAAAAGAAGTTCCCCACTTGCCAGTATGCTGACAATTAGATACGTATTCTCTACTAATGTTATATCATCCAGTTTCATGAAAATTGGTCGCTTTCTTTCGATAATCAGTCGGATGCAGTTTCAAAGGTTGCAACGTAAAATACTCTAGAAATAAAAACGCTGCTCAGTGTTGAACAAATTAAGCGAATAGTCATTACTTCAGCCCTGTTTGATCAGGTTCAGACGACAAAATATTCAGTTTTATCTCGCTAAATTGAGTTTTTGTCCAAACAATATTCAGTTTTTTTTAGAATATTACCATTTAATGGGTAATATTCTAATACTTGAACATTAGCATTTTGTCGGAATTGAGTTTTTCATAAGTTTACCGTCATTCTCCGCTTCTCTATTGAGTTTTTGGGTGAAATGCGCCTTCTATGAACCCCTGTTGATATAGATGACAGATACTGCATTCAATCTATAGACCATCGTCGTTCAGTCACTGCAACTAGAGGCGAGAGATATACACTCCATATGTAAATTATCAGGTATTTCAAAGATAGTTGTCACATGACACGCCAATATTATATTAATGAATTTTATTAACAAAAAAATGTTGATTTCTAAAACTGTTAACATAATACTGTTTAAACGGGGTAAATAAATGAAGCACGCGATACTTGAACGGCGTAATGGGGCGGTTTTCCTGTGCCGTATCGTTTCCAGTTTAACTATCTATAGGCACAAATGCCAAGTTTGCTTTCCCTCTCTTCTCAACTACTCCGGTGCCCAAATGCAACATCCCCATACAAGGAGAATAAAATGTCACCAATAAATCGACCCTCCCGTGCAAAATCACTTTGTGAATAGCAGTGGAGAGTCCAGGATAAGTGGATAGGAGCAACGTCATTTCCGCTTCTATACGCCTACGATCCACTTAACGTTTCCTCCTTCTCGCCCCCATCTTCATGTTATCAAGCCAATTTCTATGTTCCCACTTCGAACCTGCCTTGATTTATCTGGTCATCTTCAGTGTTCAAAATCCGAGGTGTAAATTTCACCTACGAATGAGAGACGAACCAATCAGAATCTACCAGCAGATTGTGCGTAGAGTGACATCATCCTCAAGTAGCGGCGTCAGTTCTCCTAATATCGTCATAGTGTTGCCCAATATATAGGTCAGCAAATTAATAACGCCCTTCTATGACACATTTCGAAATTCAAATGGTTTTGAGGTCAGTGACGTCTCGTGTATATTTATAAGTTCTTTGAACATTGAAGGGGACCAGATATATCAAGGGAAGTTCGAAGTGGGAACGTAAAAATTGGCTTGATAAAATGAAGATGTCTCGCCCCCAACGTATAGAGCGCTATTATATGGATTAGGTTGTCAAAACAGTGAAAATATGACATCAGATAAATGAAACTTGAGCACCATGCATACAAGGGCGTGGTAGATAAAAGTCAAAACCCCGAGCCCTAATTGAAATTCGCTTATACTAAATACCATAATACTGGAGTTCTGCTGCCGATGGGGTGTCTGCACATCAATCATGAACCAGGAACTCCTAGTATTAGATTGACTTTTGAACAAAGGAATCCTGGAATCTCTTGTATTTATATTTCCAATAATACTGACTTATCAATAAATTACTATCATATATTTACAAACTGATCAAGGCATATGGTAGAATATAAAACTATACTAACCTAATAAATAATAAATCTCCATGCAAGCTGCAGAATACATATAGAATATATTAAATTCAATATCTCTCTAATTTTGCATAGATCAGACGAAACTCGTCGGCTGCATGCAAGTTCATCCCTGCTGATATTAAAATAACAGGCATGAAAGTAAGGAGAGATCACTTCTACCGAGCATTTACAAAGGTGATTAGACACACCAATTATCCCCCAGTAATATCAGTAATACACTTCTCCCATACGAGTGAATGGACTTCAGTAGGGTTCTGGCGGTAATGTAAATACGGTAAAGAACGACCGATAGTTCTGATAATTGTCCTATCAATGTTTTTGTTATACCACTAATCTCATGACGTGTGTTCTTCCATTGGTTGTACTTGTACGATTCCCTGGCTGACTGGTTCTGCTAACCCATTTTCCGTTTCCTCAGTTGCTGCCAATGCCGCGGCCGCGAGTTTTCTTTGTCTAACCTTCTCGGCGTGTTCTTCTCTTTTGCGTATTTTTTCCTGGATTTCCTGAAGTTTTTTCTCACGGTTGTCTGTTACATGGTCCATTTTCTGATGATGAATTTCTTTCTCTTTCTGGACTTTCTCATCTACGTTTGTGGTGGCTGCCATATGCTCGTGTTTGGTCTCCCATTCTTTAATCTTCTCCAACTTCGATTGTTCCCTTTCCTAAATACGAGAAAACCAACATTGAAAACAATTGCTGCTTGGGAGTCTTAGTTCTGAAACATCTTGGAATTTTATTTTACTTTCGACATCATTAATGGATCTGAAAAAGCTATAACGATCGGTTAATGTTACTAAGCATTATTAACCCAGGATCAGGGCCATATATACCAGGTCTTCAAATGGCATTTCTTTGAGAGGCCAAACACGTTTGGTGTTTGACGGTCTCCGCATGTGGGTTATACGTTTTTTTTTACACCATATAAAAAGTCGCCATAAACACAATATGTGAAATGTCATATTTTCTGTATTTTCATAATTTCACCTCCTAAATGTGATTTACTTTATTGGAGGAGCGTGCAAGTGCATTTGTTATAGGTTACGGTATAATCAGAACTGGTAAGTGTATACCGATCTATAACAAGGAAATAAAGAGTTTTCAAAAGTCACCGTCACCATCAGGTCCACTTGGAGGCTGCTGCTCCTGATACGGAAACTATCCATCGCCATAATCATGGTCAAGATATATGGTTCATGCCATTTTCAACTCCGGAATAAAGTAATTGACCCCACTCCCCTTTAAATGAAATAAAAGCAAACGTACCTTTTTCCTTCGACTGGCTCTTTCTAATTTTTCTTTGATCTGCTCTTCCGTCAGAACTTTCTTCTTCTTTTTCTTCTTCTCTAATTTGGCTAGTCGCGCTGGACGTCTGACGGCTGTGTCGTCTGGCTTGTCCATGATCACCTCAAAACTTAATCCACCAGTAGACTTAGCCTTGGGCAAGGATATCAAACCCTCCTCCCTTAACGCCTGTAGAATGACCAGTTCCTCATGTCTCTTAGCTCTCGCACTCTGTCGCCTAGAGCACGCCGTCCCCACAACGCCAAGTTCTAGTCGAGGAAATAAAATATTAAAGAATTAATTTACATTTTTCTCCTGACATATATACAGTGGAACCCTCTTAATTACATATAATAATCCATGAATATTTTATTCATTTATCTAGACTACCAAATGATGGATCCGCCATTTCACAACCCATTCGATTAAGCAGAATTTTCAATTAAGCAGTATGCGATTAAGTGAGCTGTCACGTGTCAGTATCACTCCACAATTTGTACGGTAATGCCTCTAATATTCTGCCAATTTTCAGCTTCGATTTTTGTTAACTGTTGTCCTACTTTTTAGCTCAAGAACATGGCCTTGCAGTCTAATTTTTTTTATCTGTTTAACTTTGAAAGATGGACTAAAAGTGATTGAATTCTTACTGAATAATTTGAACCGTATAAGAACAACAATCAGCTTGGAAAATGGAGAATGGCACTAAACGTTAAATAATTTCCAGAGGTTTTATACTGGTGCCGCAATGACTAGCTGTACCATGCATCGTTGGTATAATACTGACGGATTATCTTCCTAATCAGATTATTTAAACCCAAAGGAATTGATCTTGTGAAACTATAGCCCACGAGTATCCATTACGTAAAACTGTGCGAGCAGGGACATGGAAATGAATGGAATAGGCTTAACGAGTGTTTAAGAATTAGTATACAATCTGGCCAACTTTTGGTGTCCTTTACAAACGGAGCTGAATAATTAATTCAACAACATGGTACATGTGTCATGTGTGGTGGACTGGGACAATACATGCATGGAGACCTTAACGTGAACATGGCTAAGGTCAATGGATATATCCGGCGTTAGGGCATGGTGACGGATCTACAGAATCCACTCCCCCCCCCCCCCTCCCCCCCTCCCTCCCTCAACTAAATCAAATAATACCCAATTTTACTTTGGATATAGAGACTATATTATTTTAAATCTCTGGTCGACTCGCCTTTTTCAAATCTGAAATGGTTTAATATTTCATAGCTTCACTCGAAACATCAACGAATAAGAAACCGGCGATGACAAAGCCAAGATCAGAAAAAAAACGACAGTGGCAAAGTCAAAACATCAAGAAATAGGAGAATCAAGTGACATAGAACTGTCCCCACAAGAAGATATGACTCTACTATGTTGACTATATCCAAGATCTTGATTTTCCTAAGAGCTTTCCCCGGATATACCAGTAAACGATCATTGGAAACCTAAAGAAGTTTGCAGTTGATAATACTGATTTGCTGTTATCCACTTCTGCTGTTATCTAAATCGGTATTTTTTTACCGGTATGAAATCAAACCAATCCAACTTAATTCCGTACATTTTCAATGAACTTAACAATATATCTTACCTAGAGCTTCCCTTGGTTGGAAGTTTTCCTCGACTTGTCGGATCGCGTTTGGGTCGGAGTTCTCTGTGATAACGAAGGAGTAATCCTCTGCTAAGCCGAGACCAGAATCAGCGCTATCTTTGGATGTTTTAGATGAAGCTGATCCACCTCGATCAGACCCTTCAAATGATTCCACCAAACTTCCATTGGAACCGAGCGACCTCTTGCCAGATTTAGTTTTTCGCCTGCGTTTGTTTCCGTTATTTTCGGCATAGTCTTCTATATCGTTGACACAAGGATCGTCGTCCTGTGCAGATTTGGTCAAATCTATTTTACCTGAGGATGCTCGTCCAAGGCGGGTATTGGCGGGGTTGAACGGCACTACTCTGACGGCTTTACTTTCTTGACATCCCATATTGCAGAGGTAGATCTAAAACGTGTGTAAGTGAACGTGTCCTAGTCGGGTCAATGTGTGTGAATCGAATGATGTGCAAGGTAAGTGAACGCCCCCTTATATGGTCACTGAACGGTTTGTTTGTAATACCTGGACAAGAAGTTAAAATGTTATTGTAAACGACTTGATCCTATTGTTTAGTGGTGACAGTAAAATGTAACATATAGCTGACATCGGTACCGAGAGTAAAACCCCAGACAGTTATATTCGCCTAATGACCTGTCACCAAGTAAATACATAAATAACTGTAGTCAGGCCGCCATCTTGTAACTATAGACGCCCCAGGTAAATATTTGTCGGAAACGACCGAGTGGCCGCGGAGATTTTCTTGGTTGAGTGGGTGTTATTGTGTGCAATCGTTATAGACTAAATCACGTCATACGGGTTAGGTTTGTCACCTCGATCGGACAATGGAGGGAGATTTATGACATAAAGGGGCAATAATAATACTGTTAGAAATGTCATAACGGACATGCTAAATACAGTACAGCTCCAGTCCAGGTCATGAATCTTCAGATACCGATTATCAAAACCATAAACGAGATTCTTATATGACAGCTGACAAGTTTCATGTGATATAATATATTATTAATCATTTTAATAAACAAATGTTCGCGTTAATTGGCTGTGTTCTAATTTTCTGTGGTAAATGTGTATGGTAGACTATATAGTATATTCTTGGCCGAAGTGGGATAACAAAATGAGCACGTCTCTTTAGGAAACGGAACTATCTAAATAACATAACATACGATTTTTTAGAAGGGAAAACGGACTAGTTTGTTGCATTGTTTTCGTCTAAACCGAACATAAAATATTATGGGTTAAATGAATGTGTGTACGTAATGAGACGACTAACCCGTGGGGTTTCCGTGTGTGAAAAGAAATAAGACCCAAACGTCGTGATATGACTGAAATATTATTGAAAGCAACGTTAAATCATATTCGCTTAATCACTCTACTTAGAGAAGCCAAAATTTCATCTTCAACCAATTATATAATAATCAATACTTTAGTTGTGTGATACACAAGGTCCGAAGGTCAGACAGTGAGCGTGACAAAATGTTGTTCACAAAAAATATATTACAAACAAGCGCCGAGTGACACGCAACAGTGACGTCAGAGAATCAGGAACAACCACCGACATATTCGACAGGTTGGCCTACAGACGGAATCACTCAGCCCGTTCATCGTGTCACATTCAATCTAATGATTGATGAACAATAGCAAACTTTCCTTAATCATTTGGTTTTGTTTCCAAGTAATAGATTTTATTGTCTTGCGAAAGATAGCTATTTATAGCGGAGACGACCAGATTCATGGGAGGTACTGTTTGGACATCGATGAACAAAAAAGCTAGACTGAACTGATAGCCAAAGCGTTTCCTTTACGTCAGTAGTTATATGTCTGCACGTTTTTGAGTATAGATATCTGTTTTGACTTGATCGTTTTGTTTTCACTTGAACAGACCATGATTGTCTAACAATGCCGGGAGATAATTGCAACGAAAACTTCTAATACTCGGCCTTTGTATATTAACAGAATACAATCTTGATATTTTATATTTATGGGGCAGTCGCCATCCTTAATCGGAAGTCGTAGAATATATCGCAAGCTCCGTGTCATCACCTGCTTCACAAAAAGATACCAGTAGTATAGAAAGGGCAAATCTCGTATTATTCGTGGGGGGATCAAGTGAACCGTACATCATTCAGATGATTACGTCACTCTCGGTCGACATCAATTCCGTTTGAGGTAACTTCTGATGTGAGGTCTTCGATCACGTGACTGGCGGGTGAATGCAAAAATAGGATTCCGGAATCCCACTCCCACAAAAATGCGGCAAAATGGACTTTACTCTCAGTCAAGTGGGTCTAGGTGAGTGTACCTGGGGAAAGTCAGCCACATAGGATGTCATTTTAAAGAGCTCCATGTATATACCGCAATTGGAGTGGTTTTGACAGGAACTGACGTAATCATACGCATGCACAGTCGAGGAGTAGTGAAAAAAGATGGCATTTGAGGGATGCACATGGGAGTGTTTGGGTGGTAGATGTGCCATCATGATTCTAATCGAGCTGTGCAGGTGGGTGTGGGGATAACAAGGGCGACAGACTAGTGATCAGGGTCTGTGAAGCCTGGCAGAGTTACCCCCCGGTAACCGAGTGAGTGAAGAATGAGTGAATGAGAGTTAGATCTGACTGAATGAGCGACTGAGGCATGCTCAATGCCCGTCTTAATGCAGTAACCCAGAGTAAGATCCCTTACTCACACTCCAATACCTTGTCCCTAATCTGAACATAATCAGATGAGAGGAAGAGAGATGAACAACAACCACCACAACACATTTTATTATTCCCTCAGTTATTCCCCATTAGTACATCACACCCATCCTGGGAGAGCCGAGTTAGAGTGTGTTTACAATTCTCGTATGCCATTGTCCATTTACCAAATGCACCATCAGCCATGTTCTCTCTTGTCCTATCAGAACCTGCCCTTTCAGAAACTACTCTTGTATTGCATCAGTCTTTGGCCATATTTGCTCTTGTTCATGTTAAATCAGGCCTCTCATTTTGAGGAGAGTGATTAAGGTTAAAGGATACAATCACTCGCCTCAAAATGAGAGGCCTGTTAAATGGCCGTCCATTCCCTCTGGTCCATCTCTAAGCATCTCCGGGCAGTCTAGGATACTTTCAGCAACATATCGCAGAACAGCTGTTCTTGACCCATTTTTCCATGTTTTGTCATTACGATAGATGTAGAGTTCACCAAGTGATACGGAGGGCCTACCCACCCACAGCCAGGCTGAGAGCTCCGCCACTGATAGTCAGGCTACAGCTCAGGGAAGCCGAAGTGAGGAAGATGAGGAACCCACCTTCTGGGAGCATATTGTGACAGCGGCTATACATACCAACGCTGCGGCAATCGAGGAAGCTACACAGGATAATTTGCAACAGACTTGCATCCAAATGTGCCCCAACATCAGGAAAACAGCCATGACGATTAATGAAAAATGAAGAGCGAACATGGCCGAAGATTGATGCAACACAAGGGCAGCATTAGATTGGAAAGAGATACAGAGTCAATGATATGTGATACATGGACAATAGCATACGAGAATAGTAAGCACACGACTCACTTTATGCTAGTTGTTGTTCATCTTTCTGTCATCTGATTGCATTAAGGCATTAAAGGAGTATGTACCTTATTTTGTATAGATTCTTATTAGAAAGGTTAGATTCTTAAAGAAATATAACCAACTTTTTTACTGTCGTTGAGAGTGATAACCTATTATTTTCATTACAATCTGTGAAGCCATGTTTCCGCTTTGAGCTCGATGTGGGCGCTGCCATGTTGCCTGTGGGATGACGTGACTGATGACGTCAGCATTCACGGCTAACGCTTGATACAGTGATGTTCCAGCTACGGACATTTGAATCACCCTGTGCCCGAGTTTTAATTCAAGGAAAAAACTGGCCCGGCAAATCCTACGGAGGTAATTCCTAAACGGAAAGTGGTTTAGGTTATCTCCGCCAACTGAAGAATTTCTTCCCCAATTTTTTCAATTGAGACTTGCCAGATTGAATTTGGACAAAATCTGAAGCTGAGCGGTAAACTAAAAGACCTTGTGGGGTGATCCACTGAAGCTGCAGCACTATTGACAGCATACAGTAGAGCAAACTTTCCATGTACATTTAATTTTCTGCCAAACAAAAACCTTATCATTGGAAAAGTATGAAGTCCAAACCGCGATAATTTGGACAAAAATTATTTCATGTCACAACACGTGTAGCAAATGTCCAAATTTTCCAAAGAAAGCTGGTAACATCTGCATTTTTTGGTGTAATCCACATTTTTTTCCATGAAAATCCTTTTTTTACATTGACCAGAGATGATCTCACACTGAATGATCTCTCACCATGTGCAGGTGACATCACCGACCTCGTCGTAGTCTACACCACGACCGCATCATAGTTTACATTGGCTAGAGATGATCTCAGGTGACATCACCAACCTCATCATAGTCTACACCACGACTGCATCATAGTTTACATTGGCTAGAGATGATCTCAGGTGACATCACCGACCTCATCGTAGTCTACACCACGACCGCATCATAGTTTACATTGACTAGAGATGATCTCAGGTGACATCATCAACCTCATCATAGTCTACACCATGACAGCTTCAAGACAACATCCTGCATGCCATATTAGGACCCCAATTGGTCCCTAATTCACTCTATCGCACCCCTGCGCACCTCTAAAATGCCATCTTTCTCTACTTCTCCTGGACTGTGCCTTCGCTCCATAATGTCATTTCCAGGCAAAACCATGCAGTCTACATGCCGACCACATTAAGATGACCCATTTAGAGCAAGGATGGTCCTAGATCGCTCCTGTGTACCCCAAAATGCCATCTTTCTCTACTACTTCTCAACATGCACAACGCTATGCCAGTTTCACTAAAAAACACCCGTCATAGTCTACTCCATGAGCACTCCAAGACTCGACCCCACAAGAGCCATTTGGACTCCATGTGACTCCTGTATTAACCCATTTATTCATTTCACTGTATTTTTTGGTGTAACGCTGTTGTCTACATTTTTTTCCATGAAAATCCTGTATTTACATTGACCAGAGATGATTTCTCACCGAATGTGACCTTGAACTGGAAGTGACCTTGAACCAGTCACAATCGTCCTCACAGTTCCATCCTCCCCACAAGAGATTTACATTTTCTATAATACTAACACAACTTTTGGGATCATATTGTGAAAGTGACTAGAAATGCTGATGCTGTGTCAACAGACCCTGCCGAGTGGAATAACTTGCAACTGGCTTATACCCAGATGTGCTCTTACATAAAGAAAACTGCCATGGAAATCTACGAACAGTGTACCTGTAGCCTGCTGCTGCTTGAAATGAAGGGAAATGAAGGACGATTTCAAGCCATTTTGAAGACCAAGTGTCTTGTGGAAGAGAATATGGAGTTACCGCCCACAGAGGCTCTGAAAAATGCAGTCAAAAAGCAAACACTGCTGTTTCAGGATATTTTGCTGATACAGTATCCTGGACGGACAGAAGACACTTAGGACTGGGCCAGAGCCAATGGCCACATTTTGGTTGTTACTCTCATATATGAGGCAACACAGAGGAAGGCGGAAGAAAAGCCCACAGAAGGGATGAGTGTCTAGCCAAAGCGAACATACAAGACTGTCGAAAAATGATTCATGTATACTGGCGTAATGAGTGATAGATGCACTTTTAATGACCTTGAAACAATAGGGCATGATCAATGCCTTAAATAGCCTGGCGACAACAATGTGTCTAGACTTCCGCCTTTTCAGCAACACAGAGTTAGACAAAAGCTTCCTACAGGAGTACATGTATCTACCATTAGTTCATGACCAGGAGTAACCAGGCCCATAGTCAAGATACCATGAAGGGGGTGGGGAAGGGGGGTTCACTTTAGTCAAAAGGGTACATCATGGGTTCACTGTATAAGATAAACAGCAGGTATTTGTATGAATACTCTCTTCTCCCCCATAGCTATGGGGCTGTTAATGATGCGGTTGGTTTGGAAGCCTAGACCCAACTACAACACTACAGTGACAGACAAGTGCACTATGGCTCACTAGGACCAATATGAATATCTGGCAAGTTTCTTTAAGGATGTTCACTGGTGGTAAATCAAACTAATTAAATTATTGAATAATGTGTTGTTGCATTCATAATTGTGTAATATGAGGAAAAACCAAGAAAAAAATATAGGTTGGTGTGCATTTTTTAACTGTAGGCAACGTTAAGTGGGCTGACCCATGCTCAATTTGATAACCAGAAAACATAGGGAATAGCCCTAATTTTGAAGTATATCCATGAAAAATTCATATAAATAGTATTTAACTTTTTCTTATGTTTTAACTGTTTGCAGATAATCACAATGTGTATCAAAATTTATCAAACTGGGTGGATGTTGATGTGCAAAATTCTTGGCTAGAAGGCTTTTGAAGGAAATCCCCATCTCTTAAATGAGGGAAGGGAGATAACCCAATAGGAAAAACAGGCAAAATGGCTGCCAGACAAAAACCACCAGCGGACATCCTTAAGCTAGACCTAATCATACCGGAAAATATTGTGTAAGAAAGCAATTGGTGACCCAGGAGAAATGATCCTGCTCATTTTTAATATGCAAATGTGGTAAACCTATGCTTATTGAATGGAGATAAAGATATTACCCTAATTCTTCTAATTATTCGGACAGCAAAAATTCACTCTGCGAAGTGAAATTCTGTTTACTTTCTACAAATTTCACTAGCTATCTTTTCAGTTCTTGGGATAAATAACATATCCATGCCACAGTAATTTAGCCTCAGTTGACATAAATGTCTTTTTTTCTGCTTCTAAGTCTAAAAATGCTGTTCGAAAAATGAGAAGATATAGCGTAGTAATGATGACTATAGGGACTATACCTCAAGACTAATTCTGGCCAAGGGGTGAAAACAACATTTATACCTACGATGCTGACAGCAGTAAAATATGAAGCTGCGCACCTGAAAACCCTTTGGCTCTGGGCGCCAGCCATTCATAATGTATTCAATTTGAACCATACTGCTTTGAAGACGTCAGGAAGACCAAGCAGTCAAGTGACAAGTTTACAGATTATCAAAAATTTTGAAATCAGATTTCTGCCCAATCAGAGGAACCAGTTCTGTCATTCATCATAATTCTCTTGATGCATCGATGATGTATACCAAATTTTACATCGCGCACTTCAACGGTTTCAGAGATAGAGATCATTAATGATTTTGCACAAATTAAAGATGGCCGGCCATCCTTCCCGCCACTCAGAGGAACTGATGTGGTTATTCATTGCAAGTCTCTTGATACATCGATGCTGTATACCAATTTTCGTATAGAACACTTAAATGGTATCAGAGAAATAAATCATTAAAGATTCTGCATAAATTAAAGATGGCTACCAAGGCTTTCACCTAATCAGGGAAACTGGTTTGGTCATTCCTTTAAGGTTTCTTGATGTATTGATGATCTATACCAAGTTTCACACTGAACAGCGAAATGGTTTACGAGATACACAAGATTATTGGTTTTGCATAAATTAAAGATGGCTGCCTAAGTTTCCACCCAATCGGGTCCAGATTCAAAAGGGTTCTGGGTCACAAACATATGGATGTGCACGGCAAGTTTGGTGTGCCTAGGGTTAGTTGATCTAAAGATATCTTGGTAACGAGAAAGCTGTGACGGTTTCCCATAAATTAAAGATGGCCACCAATGTTTCCATCCAATCAGGTCCAGATTCAATAGGGTTCTGCATCACAAGCATATGGATGCACACTGCAAGTTTGGGTGCCTAGGGTAAGTCATTCTAAAGATATCTTGGTAACGAGAATGCTCGTCTGTGAAGGACAGACGTACAGGACGACAATACCCGTTGTCCAAATTTTGGCCGAGGGGTAATAAATGTTCAGATTCTGACAAACCATCATTTGAGCTGATGAGGGATTGAAGTTAACAATGTGTTGATAGGGAATGAATGTGTTTATTTCAAGTTTATCAATAAATAGAATGATTTGTGATTAGAAAATGTAAATATAGATTCAATAGTCTGTAAAAATGTAACTTTCATAAAATATAATGGACAAAATAGTTATTTCATTTACCTGATATCACAAAATATAATATACACAAGTAGGAGTCTAATAAACTAAACATAATATTTTGAGACAATTCTGATTTAAATTTGGAAATAAATGCTCATTTATGGATCCCTAAACTGGGATCAGACAATCATGACAATCAAACATATATACTTAAAGTTTCTACAAAATGTTCACCGCATCCCATACTTTTTTGCTGCTAAATTGTTGTTGGAGACTCTATTTGACATTTAATAGTGGTTTTCTGCTTTTGGTAATGGTCGAAGTTAAATAAAAATGAACTTCAATCCCTCTATTACCAGGCCTGTTTGGAAACAGCGAAGGCCAGGACGTCAGAGTCTGATTATGACATTCAAAGCGAGCAATCGTAGCAAAAGTTCTAGGTAACATTCCCATCGTAACGCCAACAACGTCACAAAAATATAATGCCTTTGGTGATGCCACAACCATGTAATCATTCTCAATTGTTCTGCAATGCACATCATAATAGGATGTCTGACATAACCAACCAGCGGATATTATACAACATGATTGTAATCAGACTCTCACGTCATGGGTCAGAGGTTACGGCTTCAATACGTTTTCACCATACATTTCTTACTGCGTTCAAAAATCATTTTTCGTAGAAAAAAATATCAACTCATTCTTTACATAACTTCTCTGTACATGTATGTTTCCATGCAAAGTGTGCAGGGGGTATTTGGTAGAACTTTTAAATGACCGAACTGATTTTTAAGATAGAAGAATAAATTTATTCTTTCTCCCTCAAAAATCATTTCACTCAGTATGCTCAGTGTCGGGCTTTACGCCATACCAAATATCATTTCTTCTTTAAATGACGGAATTCCCCAGGATGAATTGATGTACCTTCTATTTTTTACCCATAGATTTTCTAACCTTTGCTGTTGAACATCATTAGCACCTTAATCCTACATTAGTTCTTGTTGTCCATTATGCACAGTTTGGAATCTGTAATAAACACTCTCACAGATTTCAACAGGTGAAACAATAGTTTTCTTCTAAATTTATATAAATATATCTATATATTATTTCAGGAAATTTAAGTTCTGTATACATATACTATAATTAGATGAATTAAAACACAGCCAATATGGGCAGAATTTGGTTCTGTATAACAAACAATGTTCGGATTGATATACTGATACCAATATCCATCATCAAATAATTTACATTTTTCTCAATACTGATTGCAAAATTGGAGAAAATGTCCCCTGAATTAACAAAAATCAAGAAAATATAAATAAAATCTAAATACAAATTGTCTTGGATGATCCTTAATCACAAAAACATATTGAACAGAGATAAGATATCGATGTTCATTAAATTTAATCTGCTCAATGGAGAAGTACGTTAAGTCTTCTACCCTGAATTCTGTGATATGATCTGCTCTATAACACTTCTGATGATGGGGAACTGGTCTAGTTGGTTTCTCGCTGCAGAAATACTGCAGTCTGTGAGTGCCACAATTAAGGCCACTGGTACAACCTGTAAGTAACAAAAACATCATCCCTACATCACCATACCAGTAACATCACAACATCCACATAGCATGTTACTTAGACCACCACCTTTCAAATCTTGGCCTACCCTACATCTGCGTAATCCACCATACAGAATGCAGATTGGTAAATATACGAGAGACCCTGAAGGATCTTGGTGCCCACCATTGTCCGATAATTGTAAGTTAATGACTAGAGGATCTTTTTGCCCATTGTTACTAAGAACAAATGATTGATTTGTAATTTTGTTTACAGAATTTCGAATCTGAGCGAAAAAGATCGAAAAAGAGACACTGAAAAACATCAAGATATAATCTAAGTTTCGGGAGTTTCAAGATTTCTAGAAACTGTACTTATGTCGGTTGTTATAATACAAGAGAAATGAGCAAAGTTAGTCTGAAAGTGAATGTACATGTACGGAGGATCCTTCGCCTTTGTTTTGTAGTATTTTTTTTTATTTATTTTTTTGCACGTGTCATCATTGGGTACTGGAAGCGAAGACCAATCTCTTTGACACTTTGGCATGAGGTATGAAACATACTTAAGATTTCATAATTAGGAACGAATGCTAATTCTGTTCTGTTTACTGGGCTTGTTTGAGATATCTCTTTAAGATACCATGCTCGAAAATAGTAAGATGGTACAAGGGATCGGTCCGAGCAGTAATGTTGAAACATCAAACATTTATAAACAATGTTTCTATTTGTTACCAAATCAAACCTGTTTCAATTCATGCCATTCAATCTCCGTCAGGAAGATGATACAACGTAGAAAACGGAAGTTAAAACTAAAAGTTAGCTCCCCTAGCGGAGAGTTGTCCGTCCCTAGGAGAGCTCTCCCATCTGATTCCAGCAGCATTACTATATAGGCTCTGCTCAAACCATACTCGTCCTCTATTCTCATTGTAATTACCGAGACCTGTAGTGTTTAAGGCCGGCATGAGGGGACGGAGGGAGGGTCAATCAAATTGAAACAGGTTTGATTTGGTAACAAATAGAAACATGTTTATAAATGTTTGATATTTGATTCCCAAATCGTAAACCTGTTTCAATTCATGCCACAGTACCAACATATGGAGGCGGGAATCTCGGCCTTGTGGTAACTCCCATAGCAGACTAGTAATCGCTGGAACGACACAGACATGGGTATAAATATGAGACATTATTACTCATCAAATTAACCCTGGTCACAGATGCATTGGGTAATTGAAGGGGTTGATACAGTTATACTTATCTGAGTGTCTCCATCCATGTAGCTGTGCTCGTGGTGTGGTACACAATTCCACCAAGTTGAAAGGATACCCGGGGCAACAAAGGCAGCAGAAGGTCCCCTTGGTAGGCACTGTATGTCTAGGGGGGAGTAAAAACGCACAAGCCATTGCATACAGGGAGATCCTTGGCCGACCATTAAGTCCGGTGAGAGCGAATAAACTAGCCGAAGCTTAGAGGGTCGCCAAGTCCACACCACTCTCAGTCCGCAAGCCTCTTGAGGTCAATTCACCATACTTGGAGTGATGAATGATGCGTTGGAATTGACCGTGCTTGCTCTCTGGGTCCGGCTACACATTCGTCAACTCCCTGTACTTGCATCACTACTGTTGACCCTAGGCCTGGAGCAGGTGTCTTTTGAGTTGAAGCGCAGAGGACCCAGCTGAGAACATCTAGAAGGGAGTCAGTTTCTGAAAGACACAAGCAAATTTGCAGTTAGGAGTAAACCCTATCCTAGTGTCAGGCCTTCATTGGTGATTATAGAATCCACGGCCGGTCAAACTGACTTATTTCTACCTTCTGAGATGCCTTTTATCATATAATATATGTAATAATAATAATATGACTGAGATGAGATGAGATGAGATGATACAGCAAGATGGCTGTCTTGCTGCGATGGTGACAATTTTGCCGCCCCCCCCCCTCTTTTTCTGAAATTACTCACAACGTGCTGGGTAGCCACAGTGGCCCAAGCGTGGTCACACTATTGATTGCACTGTCATATCCCTCAGACAGATATTAGTGAACGTGGAGTTAATTGTTCAGGCATAAGACAGGATAATGTCATGGAGGGGTCAGTTCTTCCATACAGGCCATGACGCAGCGATGGCACGAATCACATTAGAAGAAGCAGAAGACAGTAGTGGGGCGTCAATGGTATATCTACTTTCTGCCAATTGATAAGACTATTTTATGGTCTTCTTCAACTACGCGGCTTTTTAAATGTCAAGCCTTGCTGACAGGCGAAGGGACAGAATAACCGTAGCCGAGTGCCGTAAACGGATCGGCACGAGTAAGATAGTGGCGGATGGCTCGAACAGGACATAGCAAAAGATCGTCCTCGAGGCCATGTACAAAGTCTGACAACGCAGGAATGGAGTACGAACGTTGAGCGCACGGACCTGAACGAACAGACTCATTTTTGGCGATAAATTCAGGAATGGGCCGAAAAAGGAATGCAAGACCAATCCGCTGTCCAGGTCATAGAAGATCTTTCAAGAGCATGAAGTTGAGACACTGTGGACGCCAAAGCAAACGCCGCCACAAAGGCCGTCTTATAAGACACAGCTTTTATAGACGCGGACTCTAAGGATTCAAAAGGTGGTATAATCAGAGCACACAGAACCACACCGATATCCCATTTCGGTAACAGTTGGCGAGTACAACGCGACTGTAATGCGAAGGCGCGAATAAGCGCAGAGATATAATCGTTAAGGCTAAAGTCGGTACCAAAGGTAAGACGTAACACCCTAGCCAGAGCAGATCGATAGCCTTCCATGGTGCTAATATGAAACTCCCTATCCTGGTGAAGGTGAAGGAGGAAGTCAATTACGAGGGAAATAGAGTCGGGAACGGTATCACGTCCTCGGCACCAGGACAAATATAGGAACGTAGTGAGTAAGGTCCTACATATAATAAACAACCTTAAGGTTGATGACAGAACCATAATGTCAAAGTCCAACCATTGGTGTAACGGTCTATACAAGAATAAAGTACTTAATGGAGAAAGTCGGAAAAAACTGTCCCCGAAGTACACCACGAAAACATTGTGTTGTTTAAGCACAATCCTAAGGTAAATGGATCTCAACACAATGTTTGTGTGTTAAAGTCAACATGGTTCTGTGTTAATACAACACTGTGCTGAATTCAATTAAAGGCGACTAGTCCGTCATTCACAATCTCGCCGTCGTCCTCAGAAAATATCCACGTCCATAATCCAAAGACCTATTCCATATAACAGCATTTGACCAAATACTGCTGATTCCAATACAATTTTGATATTCTGAACTCCAGACTGGAAACAACAAGGTCTGAACAGAACTCTCTTCGTAGAGTAACGACGAACCTAAGTAAATCACAATGTGAAAAACCCGAGAGGAATTGATACAAGTGGAAGGTTGACGCCAAACGAACGGACTTCCCCTCCCGCCGACGACCGACGATGAAGAATCAAAGGAAGTGCCGATGAATGGATATAAAATATGCATCTCGCAAATGAAGAAATGACGTGACAAACGGCGTTATGGCGTACCGGAAACGTTTAACCGATGTAATAGAACGACGCACAGGTGTATGAGAGACACATGACGGCGTAATGAACATGTCGTCAAGGTGTAATAGGAAAACGTAATGTGAAAAATGCGAGAAACGTTGTATATGATAAACAACGTAGTGATTTCCTCATTCACAACAACTTAATGTATATACATGCTCATAATGGAGCAGGATACAAACTTATAAAAGTACACGACGTAACAGAAGGGCGTTGCAAACAGTAACCCCGAAGTCGATTATAATAATTTCCTTCTCTTTAAACGCAGTAGAGATGAACATATTAAATGTTTGTAGCGTTAATCACCAAATGTAAGCTCAATGAGATAAATGGGATTATGGATCTTTGTGTCAGTGAACATGAATAATGTGTCAATGAACATGGTTACATTATTACCTCTCCCGATGTAATTGGTCTCCTGTACATGAAATTCAGTACTGGAGTTTATATGGAGAGAATATAAAACATTTACAACAATGTTACTATTAATAACCAAATAGTCACACAACTGACATCCAGAACAAAGATTTTCCAGGTAACCAAGAAAGATCCTTAAAGAATTTTAAATTCCCGAAGAGAGGAAATACATTTAAGTCTCTCGCCGGCAGGAAAGTGAGGTTATTCAAAAATTTATAATTTGAAATGACCTAGCACGAACAATTTGTCGAGAAGAACAGTAAGAACATTACTAAAAAGCAGTTTGATGCTCTAGTAGACTGTACCGGTAATACATACTTGGTAGAAAGAAACCATAGAAGACTTCACGACTTACGTGTCACTAGGCTTGATCCTTGGCCGGCCAATACCTTCCCACTCACGCTAGTAATTTTAAATTTTCTCATAGGGAAGAAATTAAAATTAGTGCATAACTCCATCTGCATTATAAGCGTAATACAGTATACAGATGGAACCAACTTGGTGTGAAACAAAACAAGTCACAATGTAATAATCAGACAATTGTGTTTCAAGAATATCACACTTTCACAATAAACAAGGGTAAGTGGGTGAATAGGTTTACTCACTCACGTAAACCAGGACGTGATCTCATTGTTGTTCGACACACCCTTAATTACATAAAGAGATCAGTAAAGAAGCTCATTAAGATGCGACACAGGGTCGAAGAAAACAGGGTTGAGTTGTGGTTACGTAACACAAATGCAACAAGACATATAAAACCTCTGTAAGGTCTCTCTTGAATACAGGATATCAAAATCAACGTAATAATACTTGATATAACAAGAGATTACATTTTGGTAGGACCAAGGAACTGAATGTATGAAGGTGAACCTACCAAAACTGCAAGTCCGAACAGAAGCAACAACAACAACATGAAAATTGACGGCTGCAAATAAAGTATCAGATCTCTCCGGCGGGAAGAAATGAAAAACCCCCGCCGATGAGGATACTATTTACAACCCTACTTGAGATATACACAAACTCAATGCATAAAATTCATGAATCAACGAAACAAAACCTGTTCGTTTATTGTAGAGATCACAATCGGCCTTCAAGCTCAGCACTAAAAGGCAGACTTACAGAAATGCCGGGGACTAAATACAAATCTGTCACAAATTGAGCAATAAAAAACGAGGTCGCGAGAGCCCGTAAAAACCCACAACAAACCCAGCGGGCCGAACTCATTGTTCGTGTGGAGACGTGATATTGAATACACATTGTCTCCATCACGCAGGACTGTGTTATCAGATAAGCCCGAGATTCATATTGACTTTAGAAAATATCGTCGGGCAATAATTTCAAGATATAGGAACTTTGAAAAACTCCGACAATAGCCATTAATTTCGCGACGTACGTCCGAAGACAATAAACACATGGCAGATGGAAAAAAACAGACCATGTGAAGTCTAAAAATTTGCCCAGACAAAATTTTGAAACAAGACAGAAATGTGAAAGAAAACTATCCTCAAAATATTAATTTAATCACCATCGAACATTGACAAAAATGACATAGGTGAGATAACATACGGCGAGGGAGCATTCTTTTGTCTGACATTTAATACGAGGAAGACGATTATTCGAAGCCGACGGCATATCCGGCACCAACGCTAAAAGCGCATCCAATTTATCCGAAAAACCATCATTGACGTATGTTCTTAACTTTACACTGAAGAAAAGGAATCAACAGATGAACTCGACGAGACCGGAATGGGCGAACGAGTGATATAACTTCAGCGAGAGGTTGACAAATCGTGGACAACCGCATGATAAGAAACGGAGTCTGCGACTGACGAACGTGGTGACCTATATAAGAAGGCGAGACCGAAAGACGTGGCAAACGGCGTGGTGGTGTAGGAGAACGTCGAGTCGAAGTACGAGAACGGCATACCGGAGAACGGGAAGGCCGAAAAATAGAACTAGAATTTCCGGTCTAATTCTCACCGTCACCGATTTCGTAAGCAGTATGCACTATTTTAATTAGCAATAATCGCCGACAGATTGGATATTTAATGATGGAAATTGGTTGAAATATCAAACATTTATAAACAATGTTTCTATCTGTTACCAAATCAACCTGTCTCAATCCATGCCAACTCAATCCTAAAATTGAAGTCCCGTAACATGCGCTATTATAGAATCGCTGATTCATCGATAGACGAAACCGCAAGACAGCAATTTTGACACTCAATGGTAGGTCCGAACGACCCACCATAAAACGAGAAACGGATTTAGACAAACTGCGTTAGAATTAACCCGCAATGGAGAAACTGACACACGACGACGTTTATTTCGTTAGAGGTAACGGAGTGTGAAAACCAAAAGACAAAGAAGAGGTCGAGATAATATGCGAACCCACTGCATTCTTTTGTCCGACGAGAACAATGGATTGCTCAGGCACGGCAGGTTTAGAGAAGTCTTTGTCGAAGTAGACAAAGGAACCGGTTTGTCTGCATACATAGCCAAACCCGTACATGTAGGCTGTCTAAAATCTGTGATTTAACTAGACGTAGAACCGTCCCGCCGGAATATTTACAGAGGCGGGCGAGTTCTGATTACTAAGACCATGGGAACCATTTATATTTTGCAACGATATCTTCGTTAGCTTTCATGTCATTTACAAGCAATTCCCAACAGGCGTCTGTCGACTTCCGAAAGGGACGGGTCGCCCGACGCCTGCAAAGGTAAGCCCGTCTAGCCTGGGCGAAATTTCCCCACGCTAACGGGTCCATAATACACACTCGGCGCAACTTCGCCGATAACACAACTCTTTACAAGAAAAACAAACCGTGTGGGCGTCCAAACTGGACCAACATTTCACACACGAATTACATGCATTAGATATCGGAATCTCAGACATAACTAATGAAAGAATTTCCGACAATAATGAAAGAATTTCTGACAAGAAATAACACAATTCAAAACCGATAAGGATACTGCGGGTCATTACAACAACAACCCAGGTTGTATAAACACTTCCATGATGTGTACTGGTCGAGGTACAACAGAGAATAGGACGAGTATGGTTTGAGCAGAGCCTATATAGTAATGCTGCTGGAATTAGATGGGAGAGCTCTCCTAGGGACGGACAACTCTCCGCTAGGGGAGCTAACTTTTAGTTTTAACTTCCGTTTTCTACGTTGTATCATCTTCCTGACGGAGATTGAATGGCATGAATTGAAACAGGTTTACGATTTGGGAATCAAATTTCAAATGTGCCTGAATCCTGATTATCTCCCTTGGATCGAAACATGCAGTAGTCTACAGTTGTCGAGTTGTGACGTTGAGTCACAAGAGTGACGTCCCTTCATGTAGCCAACCCGCCAGCAGAAGAAAGGGTGGAGCAGTTCACTTGCTACTGCATGGACTAAAGAAAACTGATTTAAAATTTGAAGAAATACAGTTTAATTTTGAATTATTCGAACTCCTTAATATGGAAGGTGAAGGTATGGATATTCTCTATAGTCAATATATAGAATATGCTCCACCGTTTGATCCGCCGACTTTTGTGATGCAGCGTCACAACTCGAGAATACCGTATTAATTTGAAGAGTAACTTGGATTTTCGAATCGAACTAAAAAAGGTATGTTGCACTACTAGGCCCAATGTGGGACCTGTGTACCAAATTTAACAAAGATCTATGCAGTAGTTCCTGAGAAATCGCAATAACAATGTTTCATGGGGTAATTCAAGATGGCCGCCTGATGGACATATTGGATTTTGGAATCGGACCAGAAAAGCTATCTTGCACAACTGGACCACAAGGGGAACCTGAGAAAGATCCAGGCAATATTTCCTGAGAAATCATGATAACAAAATTTCATGGCGAAGTCTAAGATGGCTGCCTGGTGACCATACTGGATTTTCAAATCGGACCAGGAAAGGTATCTTGCACAACTACACAACAAGGGGAAACTGTGTACCAAATTTGAGAAAGATCCATGCAATAGTTCCAGAGAAATCGCGATAACAAGGTTTCATGGGGTAATTCAAGATGGCCGCCTGATGGACATATTGGATTTTGGAATCGGACCGAAAAAGTTATCTTGCACAACTAGACCCTAAGGGGAACCTGTGTACCAAATTTGAGAAAGATCCATGCAGTACTTCCTGAGAAATGACGATAAAGTTTCATGGGGAAATCCAAGATGGCTACCTGGTGGCCATATTGGACTTTCGAATCGGACCAGAAAAGGTATCATGCACGACTAGAACCCAAGGGGAACCTGTGTACCAAATTTGAGAAAGATCCATGCAGTAGTTCCTGAGAAATCGCGATAACAAGATTTCATGGGGAAATCCAATATGGCTGCCTGGTGGCCATATTGGATTTTTGAATCGGACCGAAAAAGGTATCTTGCACAACTAAACCCTAAGGGGAAACTGTGTCCAAATTTGAGAAAGATCCATGAAATATTTCCTATTTATTGTCCCATCACTAACTTTTATTTTCAACCAATCTATTGGGACAGGTATCTTTCCTGATGAACTCAAAAATGCTCGAATAACACCCACTCACAAAAGTGGATCAAGGACATCCACTAACAACTATAGACCAATATCTATACTACCAACTCTCTCAAAAATTCTTGAAAAGTTTATAGCTGAACAGCTGTCAAATTTTCTAAATGATCATGAACTGCTGCATGAACTCCAGTCTGGATTTAGGTCCAAACACTCCTGTCAAACAGCCTTGACTAAAATTATTGATGAATGGCTCAACAAGATAGACAAGGGACAAATAACTGGTGTATTGTACATTGACCTGAGAAAAGCTTTTGATCTGGTAAACCATGACTTATTATTACAGAAACTTGCTTGTTACAATCTGAGTGACAAATGTTTATCATGGTTTAAAAGTTATCTGTCTTCTAGAAAACAAAAGGTATGTCTGGGTAATGTTCACTCGGAATTCAGAGATGTTAAATGTGGTGTTCCTCAAGGGTCAATCCTTCGTCCACTTTTGTTTCTGATCTTTATTAATGATTTACCCCTACATGTGAAACACTGCATTATGGATCTATTTGCTGATGACACAACCATCTCAGCATCATCTAAAGACTTGTGTGAAGTTGAAAGAAAATTAACTGATGAAAGTTCTAGGATTGAACAATGGTGTGAGGAAAATAATATGGCAATAAATGCAGAAAAAAATAAATGTATGAAAATAGGATCTAGACATAACTTGGCTAAGTTTGGAGGGTCACTAAATCTGCAAATAAATGGAACAGATATTGAAAATGTTACTGATGCCAAATTACTTGGAATCATAATCGATGAAAAATTATCGTGGGAGAAACATATCCAGAAACATGTGCTAAGATATCATCCAAGCTCCCATTATTACAAAGAATAAAGAAACTAGAGGTTCCGCTTTGACCCTTGGGTTGCCGCTCCGGCATGAAGCCTATGCTGGTTGTTTTTTTAAGCAAAAACATACGTCTCCCCCAACCTCCCACCTTGCGTTGAGTGGGCACATTATTTAAGGGAAAGTGCTATAAAATTAATGTAGAAATAAGTGTAAAGTAGTTCTCCTGATATCTTGCCGACAAGGTCTGTATATACATGTACAATTAGATGAATGGATGGACGGACAATGGACAAGGATAAATGCACGCACAAACCAAAATCTAATCAAATGATGGGGCTATTCCAATGAACCTTCCAAGTTTGGTGAAATTCTGTTCAGTAGTTCTCAAGATATCTTGCAGACAAGGCCTGTATATACATGTACATGAAGATGGACGGACGGACGATGGACACGGATGAACGCACACACACACCAAAACCTAAACAAATGAGAGGCTATCCCAATGAAGATTCCATCCAGGTTTGGTGAAATTCCGTCCAGTAGTTTCAAGATATCTTGCAGACAAGGCCTGTATATACATGTACAAGTAGATGGACGGACATCAAACACGGATGAATGCACGCACACACACCAAAACCTAATCAAATGAGGGGGCTATCCCACTGAAGCTTCTGTCCAAGTTTGGTGAAATTCCGTCCAATAGTTCTCAAGATATCTTGCAGACAAGGCCTGTATATACATGTACAAGTAGATGGATGGCCGGACGCCGGACACGGATGAATGCACACACACACACACCAAAACCTAATCAACTGACGGGGCTATCCCACTGAAGCTTCCATCCAAGTTTGGTGAAATTCCGTCCAGTAGTTCTGAAGATATCTTGCAGACAAGGCCTGTATATACATGTACAAGTAGATGGACGGATGGACGGACACCAGGCACGGATGAATGCACACACACACACCAAAACCTAATCAAATGACGGGGCTATCCCAATGAAGCTTCCATCCAAGTTTGTTCCATCTAGTTGTTCTCAAGATATCTTGCAGACAAGGCCTGTATATACATGTACCAGTAGATGGATGGACGGACGGACACCGGACACGGATGAATGCACGCCCACACACCAAAACTTAATCAAATGAGGGGGCTATCCCACTGAAGCTTCTATCCAAGTTTGAGGGAATTCCGTCCAGTAGTTCTCAAGATATCTTGCAGACAAGGCCTGTATATACACATGTACCAGTAGATGGACGGACGGACGGACACGGATGAATGCACACACACCAAAACCTAATCAAATGACGGGGCTATCCCAATGAAGCTTCCATCCAAGTTTGTTCCATCTAGTTGTTCTCAAGATATCTTGCAGACAAGGCCTGTATATACATGTACCAGTAGATGGATGGACGGACGGACACGGATGAATGCACACCCAAACACCAAAACCTAATCAAATGAGGGGGCTATCCCACTGAAGCTAAGATATCTTGCAGACAAGGCCTGTATATACATGTACCAGTAGATGGACGGACGGACGGACACCGGACACGGATGAATGCACACACACACCAAAACCTAACCAAATGGGGGGGCTATCCCAATGAAGCTTCCATCCAAGTTTGGTGAAATTCCATCCAGTTGTTCTCAAGATATCTTGCAGACAAGGCCTGTATATACATGTACCAGTAGACAGACGGACGGACACCGGACACAGATGAATGCACGCCCACACACCAAAACTTAATCAAATGAGGGGGTTATCCCACTGAAGCTTCTATCCAAGTTTGAGGGAATTCCGTCCAGTAGTTCTCAAGATATCTTGCAGACAAGGCCTGTATATACACATGTACCAGTAGATGGACGGACGGACGGACACCGGACACGGATGAATGCACACACACCAAAACCTAATCAAATGGGGGGGCTATCCCAATGAAGCTTCCATCCAAGTTTGGTGAAATTCCATCCAGTTGTTCTCAAGATATCTTGCAGACAAGGCCTGTATATACATGTACCAGTAGATAGACGGACGGACGGACACCGGACACGGATGAATGCACGCCCACACACCAAAACCTAATCAAATGAGGGGGCTATCCCACTGAAGCTTCTATCCAAGTTTGAGGGAATTCCGTCCAGTAGTTCTCAAGATATCTTGCAGACAAGGCCTGTATATACATGTACCAGTAGATGGACGGACGGACGGACACTGGACACGGATGAATGCACACACACACACCAAAACCTAATCAAATGGGAGGGCTATCCCAATGAAGCTTCCATCCAAGTTTGGTGAAATTCCATCCAGTAGTTCTCAAGATATCTTGCAGACAAGGTAAGGGGACGGACAGACAGACATCCATCCAGACATCCATCCAGACGACATCCATCCATCCAACCAGACAGACAGCACAAACACTAGATGTCTCCCCCCAACATAGTTGGGGGAGACATAATACCTACCACACCATGCTAGGATTTTGTACTACAATGTGTATGTATTTCTGATTGACTACTTTTGTACAATATGGAGTTCTGCCTCCAAAGAGTCATTAGACTGCATTCTTCGTCTTCAGAAGCGTGCAGCCAGAATAATACTGAACAGGGAGTAATTCAGAGATTTTTTGGGGATGCCTGTTGAGAGTACGATCCCAGCACTTTAGGCGAGGGTCCAGGGGCCGCCTAGGCCCCGGAAGCTCTGGGGTTCGATCTAGATTGCTGGAGATGCATTCTGAGCGATTTTAGAGAAATAAAATGACAAAATTACTTCCAGATTTCAGTAATATTTCTAGAGAGTTTTTTCTAAATTTTCACTTATTTTAAAGATTTTTTGGCCCCTCAATGAAAATGTGTATATTTTTTGAAGATTTTTTGTCTGCAAAAAAATATTTAAAACAAGTGAAGATTTAGAAAAAACTCGTCACACCTTTTTTTTCTTAGCATTATTAAGACACTATTGTTAATGCGGGGGGGGGGGGGGGCCGGTGAAGGAAAAGTGAACAAACATCAATTTGTTTCTGGATAATCTCATTTCATTTTCAGATTTCACTGAAGACAAGTTGAACAATAAAGATATACTGTGCAGAAATATTGCTGTTCTGTTTTCAGTTCACATTAGGTCATACGTGTACATGCAAGATTAAAAGTCAATTCGCCTGTCTTTCATGTCTCTAAATTTGTCGACCAACAACTCCCACTCATCGTCACTGAATGTACGAGACCCCTGGCCCAATAAAATTATTCGCATTAGTTTGTCCAAACTACCAGCGGTCAATCGATTCCTTTGTTTGGTATGCAGAAGACTGAGAGTTGAAAATCCCCTCTCCACATTTGAAGTAGTTGCTGGGATCAGCAATGTCAGCTTGAACAATTTCATCAGATCAGGGTACTCTCCCCTACTTCCCCACATATCTGCAAAGACAGTGGCTGGAGAAATGGGATGTTCCTCCTTGTAGTTATCTATCTCATTCGGTTTCAGTTGGTTGTTTCTGACCATTTTAGCCACCTGCTCATTCCTGAGCTTCTGGGCCTTTACAACTGATTCAGAAAAATCTTCAAAGAAGAAATTCACAGATTGTTCGGTGTTAGCAGATCTGCATATCACTGCTTCCACTGTATTTGTCTCTCCTTCAAATGTTGAAGAGCGTGGTTCACCATAAAAGTCTGATAGAAGCTCTACCTTTTCCAGGCGCTGTTCATGTGTCAAAAACATCAAAGGCTTGGAATACTACATCATCCATTTTCATGGCCGAATCCAGTTCACTTAAAAGTTCTTTCAGAAATGGAATTTTCACATCTTTTCTGAAAGCTTGTTTTCTAACTTCTAGCTCATCGGGTTCAGATTCAAGTAATCTATGGCCACGCAATCTGCGTCCAAGTTCCATTCTGTCCCTTGATAATTCTAGAAATTCTGTAGAGTGTTTCATGAATAGAAGACCATCTTGTTCCAAACTAGTAGTTAAGGCCAGTTTGAGCTGATTCAGCTTTCTCGGAACATGTGAATATGCTAGATTTGCTGTTTGAAGAAACTTGCAAAATCTATTGACGTGAACTAGAATATCAGCAAGTAGCAGCAGAAACAGTATGATTTCTGGTTCAAGAAGTTGACTACGAACGCCCACAACTTCTGGTTCTGCACCATTTTGCACCAACGTGTCTAAGGCATTTATCAAAGATACATATCTGGAAACTAATCTCTGAGAAGCCTCACCATGAGATAGCCATCTGGTTGGAGCCGCTTTCAAAAGTTTCAACTTCTTGTGGCCATCTACACTCTGGGCTTCATTGAAAACGCCAGCCTTAACAGAAGAATATTTCATCATCTTCCATACAGATAAAATGAGAGAATCAACATCTTGCAAGACTCTGAACTTGGGCCGCAAGTGTACAAATACTAGTGCTAGTCTGTGATTCCTGCAGTTCACATATTTGGCATGGGGTGAAAGGTGTCGTAGCCTTCTTTGGAGACCTGTACGTTCACCGCTCATCGTGTTGGTGCCATCCAAACCACTAAAACGCATTAAAGTTATGTCTATACCCTTTTCATCTAGGACAGCACATATTTTGTCACATATAGCTTGGGCCCCTTTGCTACCTTCTATCTGTACAAGGCCAAGAAATTTCTCTTGGACCTCTCTAGTGTCGGTGTCAACAAACCTAATGAAAATCGCTAACTCTGCCCTGTCCGCAATATCAGTCGTTTCATCTGCCAGGAGACTGAATTCAGAGGCAGCGATGATTTGATTTTTTAAGCCATGCTCTAAATGGTTACTCAGGCATGTAAGGAAGTCATCTACAGAGCTTGCAGAGGTATAAGTTGCTCGTCGGCTTGAATCGTGCAAGTGCGCATCAAAATCTACATCGCCTAAATCACGGACGAAGTCGATAACTTCAGCAAAATTTTCTTTCACAGCCCATTTCTTCCTGGTTAAAAAGTACGTGGTTTTCAGAAACTTCTTGATCACATTTCTGTTTTGGAGCTTTTTCTTGCCTCCCATATTGTGCATAACCTGTCTATAAATACTTCCCCGTGAAAGCATTCGCTTAACTTCCATTTTTGTTTTCACCGCTTCGTTGTGTTTTTTTTAATTTAAATGCATTTCGAAAGTTCTTCTGGGATGCTCCCCAGTCTTAACAGCTTTTGTTTGCCAATATTCAGTACCAGAGTTCTTAGAATATTCCTCACACACTTTACAAAACCAGCCTTTCTTCGATGAAGAATAATAAGCAAAATCATATAATGTCTCCCAGTTTTTCTGAGTATCAGCAGTTCGCATCAGAGTTCTTCCATCGACTGTGTTTGGTCCTTCGAATTCGAGAGTGTCATTGATGTCATGTTGTGTTTGAATATTGTCTATTTCCATCTCTGGATTTTCACTGTCGGCGACTTCTGTCTCATTTTCAACTACCGGGGGTATATCAACGTCATGATCATCTTGGACACTTATTGAGGCGCCAGTTTCCGTTTGAACATGTGGCCGTTTTATGAATTTAAAAAGCGTTTGCTGATCAGAATTTGTGTCCTCTGTTTTCCTTTTATCAGAAGAGTAGGTGGCTGACTTTTTGTTGTGGCTAGAGGCTGTGGTTCGCGGACGGCCCATGTTGAATCTGACGAGTGTCCACGACCACGGTCGAAAACGGCGAAAACCGGGATATGGATTTGGGTACTATCCAAATACGTGACCGTGCTGCAGAACTGGAGAGGACTGATCTATTATCATGATTATTGCGCAGAAATACAATTTTCACGGGGAAAACTCATCGGAACTTAAACTCATCGGCAATTAATGCCTACAATACAATTGTAGACGTTGATAAAAAAAAAAATAATGTATGATGTCAAAAAGTGAGGAGTCCGCTGGTCCGATTTTTCTTGGGTGATTATTTTTACTATACCCTACGTAAAATACAGGAAGTGTAGTGGCGAGTGAATTCTTGAACTTCACGATGTGTTTACCGTCAAGGTTATGATTTTTTTTTTTTGGGCGCGAGAGTTTGGGCGCCCATACCGGTATACCGGTATCAAATCCCGCCTGGATCACTCCCTGCTGAATGCAGATTATAATACCCCAGGTCAAGAAATGTTTAAGAAGCTACAATGGATGACTATATATGACCAAATTACTTACCACAAAGCAATTCTTATGTTTAAATCACTGCATAACCTAGCTCCAATTTACCTCTGTAAACAATTTACTCCAACTGCAACTGTCTACCAAAAGGCTCTACGATCTACCACCTCTAATAATCTTGTTGTCCCTAAACCCAAAACTGAAGCATATAAACATTCTCTTCAATACTCTGGAGTGACTCTTTGGAATCAGCTTCCCATAATATTAAATTCTCATCGAATTTAAATATATTCAAGAGACGAATGGAAACTCAAAATATCATACTACATGTACATGACTTATTGTATCATTGATCGTTTGCTGTTCTCTACTGTGTCATAATATATGTGTGTTGTGAACTTGTGTGCATGAGTGAGTGAGTGAGAGAGGGACTCAAGGAAGATTGGTCTTGTACTAATTGAATCTCCTCTGTAAATAAAGTATTATTATTATTACATGTATTAGGTACTTCCTGAGAAATGACGATAAAGTTTCATGGGGAAATCCAAGATGGCTACCTGGTGGCCATATTGGATTTTCGAATCGGACCAGAAAAGGTATCTTGCACAACTAGACCCCAAGGGGAACCTGTGTACCAAATTTGAGAAAGATCCATGCAGTAGTTCCTGAGAAATCGTGATAACAAGATTTCATGGGGAAATCCAAGATGGCTGCCCAGTGGCCATATTGGATTTTCGAATTGGAACAAAAAAGGTATCTTGCACAACTAAACCCCAAGGGAAACCTGTGTACCAAATTTGAGAAAGATCCATGCAGTAGTTCCTGAAAAATCGCGATAAGGTTTCATGGGGAAATCCAAGATGGCTGCCTGATGGCCATATTGGATTTTTGAATCGGAACAGAAAAGGTAGCTTGCACAACTAGACCCCAAGGGGAACCTGTGTACCAAATTTGAGAAAGATCCATGCAGTAGTTCCTGAGAAATCACGATAACAAGGTTTCATGGGGAAAGCCAAGATGGCTGCCTGGTGGCCATATTGGATTTTCGAATCGGACCAGACAAGGTATCTTGCACAACTAGACCCCAAGGGGAACCTGTGTACCAAATTTGAGAAAGATCCATGCAGTAGTTCCTGAAAAATCGCGATAACAAGGTTTCATGGGGAAATCCAAGATGTGGCCTGGCCTGGTGGCCATATTGGATTTTCGAATCGGAACAGAAAAGGTATCTTGCACAACTAGACCCCAAGGGGAACCTGTGTACCAAATTTGAGAAAGATCCATGCAGTAGTTCCTGAAAAATCGCGATAACAAGGTTTCATGGGGAAATCTAAGATGGCTGCCTGGTGGCCATATTGGATTTTCCAATCCGACCAAAAATAGTACCTTGCACAACTTGGATTTTCCTGAGAAATCGCGATAACAAGAATTGTTTACGGACGGACGGACGGACCACAAACGAAAAGCGATTTGAACAGCCCACCATCTGGTGATGGTGGGCTAATAAAAGCCATATTTAGCACTCTGTCCAACAACATAATTTCCGTTCTGGTTAAATCCTCAACTCTAGGTTAGATGAAATGTCGAGGCCCTTTGATAATGGTACATTTGATGAAGCCATTTTTATTATAGAGTTAGCTTTCCTGCTAATTCCCCTAATAGGAGACATATTCACTGTGACTGTCTTTCACAGGAAGTGAAATTTCCCACCAAAACAGTTGGGGGTTTATTCAAAATCATGCAAATAATCCATTACGTCATAGTTAGTTTTTAAAGGGTGATCAAAGTTATTAGCACTGACTGAATTTTATCTACAGAATTGAGGATGATTGAATTCTAATCGGGTGATTGAATTATTAGAGAATTACCAAGTGAAATCTTCAAAACACGTTTGTCTTGTTACGGCCAATTATATCTAATTCTAGCACATAGCCGTCCAAAAGGAAACAGCCAAATACAGACCTTGGCCATCGGTGAGGCATACTGTATATGAGTGGTGATAGAGTTGTCTTGCTGCTGAGAGGTCAGACTGTCACAACTGTATATACTTCTCAACACACATTCTCTGGCTCTCTCCTCACTACACTTGGTAAATATCTACAGAGAAATTGAAATGAGGCAGACTACAATCTTCTAACCATAATAAAGATTTGCAAATACATGTATCTACTTCAGGAAGAAACAATAAAACAGGCAGCACTGACAGATTTTGACTGTAATATAATGGCACTGCCCTTTCTCTACGCATTTTTAATTTTGGACATTATTTGGAAATTTGGAGATTTGCAATGTTAATTTGATTGCCATATTTACATGAATAATTTGATACTTTGGGTGAAAAGACAACTGAGTTATCCTTACATCTTATAAGACCTAGAGTTACCCTTATATCCTATACAGCAGTACAAATTCATTACAAATATTTGATCATGGAAGACAAACCTACCTGGATAATTCCAATACCTCTGTGAAATAGCTTGTTATTACTGAAAATAAAAACAACATACATTCAATACATTGTTCTAAATCATCAACTGGAGATCTTTGACAGGGGAGACCATAAATCTCTGGTACCCAGACACCAAAATATATCCCTGTCCACTTTAAGGATGACCACTGTTTTCCTATTTGACAATTTGATATGAATACTGAAATAATACAATTGGTAGGCTAAAAACCTCAGGTTACACAGAGATCTATCTCATTAACATGCTTTTACAGGGTCTCAAATAGCACATTCAACACTGTCTTATAATGGAACTTAGAGACCATGAAGGGAGTCGAGACAAAAGAAACAATTTTTTCATTAACAAGAAACAATAGCTACACTAACGAGTTACTGATAGCTGGACGACTACTACATACCTTTTTGCACGACCAAGCAATAGTAGATCAATCAATCAACTGATCAATCTGAGTGAGAACATTTCTCCTCAGATGTTAATCTTAGTGATGCAGTAATACATGGTTTATGTCATTTTAGGCTCACAAAAAATTCATAATTCATCACCAAAGTGCAATTCAGATTTAAGATTTTAACCAGGCCTGTAGCAGATCCATAATTTATCTCGATCCACTGTCCCGCCACATTGACCTATTGACATCTGGCATCCTGATCAGGAAACTTCCATGTGTGTGCAACTCACCCTATTAAATCAAGTATGAATCGAACCTCCCAAACACAACAGGGTCACGAGAATAAAGATAGTAAAACAATAGTTACCTTATTCTCAGATCAACCATCAAGTTTTGGAAGACTTTCCCTTTGAGGATATGGGCTCCTGTAGACACGGCATTGAAGACCAGTTTGACAGCCAACTCTTGGTACTGGTTAACATTGTCAGGGTGGACATCAGACAAAGTAACTCTCACAGTTCTACCAAAGTTCTTAAGCTGTAACGACATAAAATATAGGGGAATGATGATTAAAATATTTATTCATGTGTAAGGCTATATATACATATAGTTGCCTTGCAGTTGAACATGTTAAAACCCATTTTTTTATACAAATTATATATACACTTCTCCCTCACTATACCACGGCCCTTTATAGCGCGCGTTTCAGTTTAACACGGTACTGAATGTGTCCCCCGATTTTTTTGCCTAATTTGCACTCGTAAAAAAAAAAAAATATTTTTGCACTCTTGTTGGTGAAAAAATACATGGGAAGGTTTTTTATTCACAAATAATAATGAATGAATGCAAAGTTTTACCTTTGAATAAAGTTGAATGAATGGCTGAGTGGCTTACATATAACAATGATGTTTGTGGTGATTTTAAAAATATTGTATTGTAAAAATAATTTCCCCGTAAAGATTGTTTACGGGCGACTGGCGCACGTGGTGCTGATAAATTGTATACTGTGAACGCTTGGCCTTGAATAAAAGCCTAACTTGTTGTCCTGGCAGGAATCCTTGAGGCTTATAACACGTTTAATTATCATCTCTGTGTTAATTACTCGGATTATGAACACAGAAAATGAGTCCAGTTGTTCGCGGGAACAGGAAGTGGCATCTTGAACTCCGCGCACTTTGACCCTGCAGAGCGAGGCCCTAATAAAGCAAGCCGCATTTCGCACCTCAATAATCCCCTATTGTTTTACGTTATTTTGTATCGCGGTACATGTTCTAAAATGTCTCTTCAAAAACCTTTATATACAATAAAAATTTAATCAGAAATCAATCAGTATCTTTACGATGTCAGCCAACGTAAGAAAACGAAAAGCATTCTCTGTTCAAGAAAAGTTGTCCGCGTTAAGAAGGGGGAGACCCAGGCAAAAGTTTCCCGAGATCTCAGTCTAGCTGAATTCACGTTACGGGGATGGCTAAGGAGCGAAGAAAAACTTCGTACTTTCGTGGACGAGACGGACGGAACCGATGGACTGAAGAGGAAAAAAACCAGGACAGCAAAAGACCCCGCCTTAGACTCTGCCCTATTCACCTGGTTTGCCCAAGAACGTGAACAGAAAATCCATGTCTTTATTTGTCTTACGGTGTGCTTGTTAATTATAGACTGGTTGCCCCACTTTAACGTACACATGGCCCAGTTTCCACGTGGCCTAGTTTCCACGTGACTGTTACCTTGGAGTGACAGCTGACACGAGGTCAGGCCGCCATCTTTGTTATGAGGACTCTTCCTGGTGTTTCATTCAGCAGTGCGCGGCATTTGAATGTGGAATAACATCGTTAGTCCGAATTAATATCCAGCTAAATAAACTAACTGCAAGCTGGGATCTTCGAAGTGTAACTGTTTTGGTATATTCAAAGTTTTTACGTGAATTATCGGACTTCGCGACCCCTCACTGCCGATTTTACTGGCATGTCTGAGCGATATCAACAAAGAAATAAACAAACAACTTTGTGAGTAAAATAAATAAATATTATTACTACGTTGACTATTTCATTTGTATGGTCCTCACACATCAACCAGTTCATTGTGTACCTGTCAAGACTTGAGCTATTGTTCATAAATAAACAACTCCATTATGTCCGCTTGTCACGCTGAGCTGTGTAACTCGCAGCGACGGGAGATTGACATCCTGACCATTTAACAAAGGATTCATTTTAGCGCGGTTCACGTATAGTGCGGATGATGTTTTGTCTCCCAATCGGCGCACTATATCGAAGGAGAAGTGTATATATATTTTTTTTTTCTTCCTATTTTGAGGTCAATTAGCACTGGGATCAATCACATGTAGCTTTACAGTTCATGAAAAGCTAGGATACAGATCAATATACAAAGTCCCTACTGACCATCTTGACATATTCGAATCCACCGTTACCTGTATCCCAAACCTAGTTCCTGAAAAATCCCCCCCCCCCCAAAAAACAAAACAAAACGTCCAGCTTGATGGATAACTGCTTTCAGTAGAATATATATGTACATATATGTGGTACGGAAAATGTAAAGTTAAAGGGGAAAAAAATCGTAAAAAAAGGAAAACATTTTTTTTTTTTTTTTTTTTTTTGTCTATGTGCATCAGGAAGTGGTCACCATAACTTCACAATTCAAAGAACAAAGACGGATCACATGGTCCCCCACTAGTGATGCATCCCGTACATCATTACCGTACCCCCTAGGGCATATATGGAGATAGTATAGCAAGTTGGAAAATTAAAAAAAAAAAAAAAAAAAGATGTAAAAAAGGAAAACATTTTTTTTTTTTCTCTCTTTTCCTTTTTTACCCCCGAACAGTTATGCACCGAGTGCGGCCACTTCACATTTCAAACGATCTGAATAGACGAATTTCCGAGGGCCCCACAATGTCTATATGTACTCCTCCATCAACTTTACACTATCATGACTGTGGTCCCCCATGAGCATCAGTACAGTACATCATCCTGTAAGTCCATCACCAAAAAGCTCATTACCAAATATTGGGACGTCCAGCCTACCGTGTCAAACCACATTACTGTTCAATCCAGAATACTGTTCACGTCTGAAGAGAAGGAGCTTGCTGATCGTTCTTATTCCATCTTCTCCAAGGATCATTTGAAGTTTTCCGAACTTTCAACACCACCTCTGTTTTGATGACTTCCACTCTGGTCATAAGCTGTCTTTCCTGTCTAATTGTATAGGCCTCCCTCAGTAGTTCCCCTCTACGAATTTTCATCTTAACTGGTAAGTCTGTTCGGATGCTGATCTTTTTGCCTGCCAAGTTTTTTGCTGATTTCAAAATTTCTTCTCTATCCTGCAAATTCACAAAGGTTATCATAATACCCGGTGGATGGGGGTTGGGATTAGTTACACTTGGGGTCACTCGGTGAAGCCTGTGTATAGCCGCAAAACATACTGTTGCCACATAGTCCTTTGGGAGAAGAAGATCGGAACACATAAAATCTCGGACGACTTTTTCCGTGTCTTTTGAAGACTCGTTTCCAACTTCAGTAATTCCATAAATCAGCAAATTTTTCTTACGGTCGTGAATTTCTTTGAGAAGTGATTCCAAAATCCAATATGGCCATCAGGCGGCCATCTTGGATTTCCCCATGAAACTTTATTGCGATTTCTCAGGAACTACTACATGGATCTTTGTTAAATTTGGTACACTGGTTCTCCTTGTCGTCCAGTTGTGCAAGATACATTTTCTGGTCCGATTCGAAAATCCAATATGGCCAACAGGCGGCCATCTTGGATTTTCCCATGCAACTTTATCGTGATTTCTCAGGAAGTACTGCATGGATCTTTCTCAAATTTGGTACACGGGTTCCCCATAGGGTCTAGCTGTGCCAGATACCTTTTTCGGTCCGAATCGAAAATCCAATATGGCCACAAGGCGGCCATCTTGAATTTCCCCTTGAAACATTGTTATCGTGAATTCTCAGGAACTATTTCATGGGGCCTAGTAGTGCAAGATACCTTTTTTTGGTGCGATTCGAAAATCCAATTAATACGGTATTCTCGAGTTGTGACGTTGCATCACAAGAGTCGTCGGATCAAACGGTGGGGCATATTCTATATATTGACTATAGAGAATATCCATACCTTCACCTTTCATATCAAGGAGTTCAAATAATTTGGAATTAAAATGTATTTCTTCAAATTTTAAATCAGTTTTCTTTAGTCCATGCAGTAGCAAGTGAACTGCCCCACCCTTCCGTCTGCCGGCGGGTCGGCTACATGAAGGGACATCACTCTTGTGACTCAACGTCACAACTCGACTACTGCATGTTTCGATCCAAGGGAGATAATCTGGATTCAGGCACTTTCGAAGTTTCAACATTACTGCGCTGACTGAATCCCTTCAGTATTAAGTATTGTACCATCTTACTATTTTCGAGCATGGTATCTTAAAAGAGATATCTCAAACTAGCCCAGTAAACAGAACAGAATTAGCATTCGTTCCTAATTATAAAATTTTAAAGGTTATACAAAATGGTCTCAAAATCGGCTACTTTTTTGTGCTAAATTGTTGTAGAGGTGATTATATAGACTTGTTTTACATTTTTGTATGTTTTCAAACTGCCCAAGGTTGGAAATAGCAGCAGTAAAGTGCGACAATTCCATGCCCCTTTCAAAACGGCGAAAGCTGTGACCGCTTGACCTGTGACGTCACAACCTGATTACGATCTCGCTCAAATGCCTGTTGTGACGTCCAAATGTCAGCGACATCACGCTAGAACTCCCACAGTTGGGTGAATCTTTCGTAACAACGCCCGACGGCATAGACTATGACGTTTACGACGCAATCGTAATCAGGTTGTGACGTCATGCACCAGAGGTCACGGCTCCAATACGTTTTCCCCCACATGTGTGCTATTCGTGTCCTTAAACCCACTTCGACGACATTATTCGAGAAAAAAATACTAATTTGTTGTTTGGAACACTACTGGGTATGTTTTAATGCAAAGTACTATAGAGTCATTTGGTATAACCTTTAAGTATGTTTCATAGCTCATGCAAAGTGTCAAAGAGATTGGTCTTTGCTTCCAGTACCCAATGATGACACGTGCAAAAAAATAAATAAATAAAAAAAATACTACAAAACGGAGACGAAGGATCTTCCGTACATGTACATTCACTTTCAGACTAACTTTGCTCATTTCTCTTGTATTATAACAACCGACATAAGTACAGTTTCTAGAAATCTTGAAACTTAGATTATTTCTTGGTGTTTTTCAGTGTCCCTTTTTCGATCTTTTTCGCTCAGATTCGAAATTCTGTAAACAAAATTACAGATCAATCGTTTGTTCTTCGTAACAATGAACAAAAAGATCCTCTAGTCATTAGCTTACAATTATCGGACAATGGTGGGCGCCAAGATCCTTCAGGATCTCTCGTTTATAATGCTACACTATCCTTCCATCCATGTCTTCATCCATCCATGTCTTCATCCATCCATGTCTTCATCACAGCAGAACAATGCCAAATCAAGGTGATAAGCAAGGCTGGTTTTCATATGGGCACAGATTGCAATGAAGGGTACAAAATATTCCCCAAAATTGAAACAAACTTTCCAGATGATTTTTTCTCACAAAGACGTATGTCAATCCGATAAAACTTTTGCAGTTCACCTTTAATATCCCTAATCCTTGATTTGGACCCACAAAATCTGAGAATACCCTCGAAACGGAGAGCTTTTTTTCTGAGAGGTCGTCTTTCAGATGTCCGGTCTAGTACCATAAGCTCGGGTGATGTCCCTCGGCTATGACCATAGTAGGGCCTATTCGGCATGTAAGGAGAACACAATAGGTGACTACATGTAGGGAACCATGTTAAACCTCGAAAAGCTACCCAACAAGCTGTATAGCACACGGTGTTCCCGCTTTGAATATCCTTACATGATGAACTTCCCCAAAGTAGAGACACAATGGTCAGTGACGAATGCATTCAAGAAGAATAGATAAATTGCAAGAGTAAACCAAAGAATTCACTCATCGCACATTGCATTGTGTGAATGGCCTGACATCTTGAAAGATCCAAAGTAGCTTTGTAGTATATCTACATGTACAAATATGTACATGTATTTGAACGTGTGGTCTGAATCTAATTTCTATGATTGATGCACAAAAGATTAAATTGATGCCATGAGTTTTTTTGTTTTTTTTTTAACAAATTTCATCTCTGAACATGCTGAAATCAATAGGCTGTTATTTTAAACCATTGAATACTTCCCAAGTTGCAGCTTATTTAACAATGCCTTGCCACACTCCATGCCGCATAGGAGTGACAAAACTAAAAGTCAAGATCAGGCCCTGGATATCCTAACTGAGAAATGCTCAACTCTATCAATAAACAATTTGCCATGTTTTGAGTTAATATGTGGCTCCACCAGTAGAGTGCCACAAAGTTTAAAGTGAACAAAGTTCAATTAACTTTCAAAAATTCTGATTGACTGGATTTCATTTAAATTTTCGTCCCAACCCAGAGAAAATGCCAGATTTTCATTTGAAAATTTCAATTGACCAATCGAATCTTTTGAAACTGGAAGATAACCCATGATGCAATTTTGGTTCTATAAATTCTATTCAACCCCAGAATTTATCTGTTAGATCCAAGGCTTTAGTTGACATTGTCTGAAGTTTGGTTTTGATGGACTTGCATACTTGAGATACATGTAGAGCAGCTGAAAAGTAATCCCCCAATTCTCAATCTTCATTTCAGACCATCACGAAGTAACCAACACAGATTCTTGGACATTGTGGGAATATACTCAATTGAAATAATATTTGATAATGTGAAATAATTAATACATGAATGGGCTTGGGAATAAGATGGATACATGTAGACGGACATCATTATGACTGCTAAACCGAGTAGCTGCGGACTTGATAAATATACTATGTAATTAATATACTATGTAAACAATGAAATCTATGAATTCTGCTCATTCGAAGCTGTTTTTCCTTCCACGCCAAAGAAAATGCTAAATATATGTCCACAGCCATGTTCATCGAGAAATGTAAACAACTGTCCTAGATCCATATGGTATTCTCTCCCTTTACCTCCGCGAACAGCAAAGGCAATTTCATCGAAGTTACCAAATTTCCGCAAACTATCAATACCACCTGATGATATATCAAATTCTTCTTTGTCTTTTACGGCTAACTTTTTCCAGTTAAGCCGACGTAGCCTCTGCCAATAATCCTCCACAGACCGGCTGTAACCCTCTGCGCAGATCATTCCTGGTTTCCCTGGCAATGAGAATCCCGTTAATTTCAGTTCGTGTGCCCAGGCGAGAATATCACGTCTCTTGAACTTGCTGTATATATGATGACTGTAAATCCAGAGACGTGTTAGTGTGTTATCCTCTTCCTGACTATTGGTACTATGCTTTCCCGATGTTGGGATTTCCTCGTCTGTCAAGTAGTCTGACACATTATCTTGGATCCACTGGATGACTGGACCGATGCATATTTCCCCAGGTTCGTGGATATTCAACGAAAACTTTTGAAGATCTTCGCCAAATTTGCTATGTTGATCACGTGTCATGGTGGGAGCTCGAGTGAAAATTTCAGGTGCCACAGTAGGATACTCGTGTGGTATGTGGCAAACAACCTCAACACAACTCTGGAAAATAAAGTTCAAATGTGTATTACAAAAATTATGCAATCACAATAAAATATTCCTCATTGATGTGTATTAGGCTACAAGTTGACAATCTTACTTTCAAAATGTACAATTTAGTTTTCAAGCCGAGTGAACCGAGGCCATGCATTTGTAAATGTCCACAATTCTGATAGCAATTTATAGTGAAACCTGTGTAAACTGACCATGCTTGGGGCCAGATTATAGTGTTGGTCTGTCAGGGTTCTGGTTTATCAAGGTTCAAAATACCTTAAATTTAAGTATTGGGACCATGGGTAATATAATAAGTTTCACTGCACATATTTCATTGAGTGACTGATGATTTAACAAGGCAAAATCTAATCTCTGACTAGCCATGTCACCCAGTTCTCTGGACATGTAGCTTCACTTTTGCTGACCTCAGACAATGTCTGTTTACAACCAATGCAGAAATCTTCTTTTCTTTTCTTAAAAAAATACTATCTCTGACAGACTCCAGCCATAGTAAGTTTACCTTGGAGTCCTGTAAGGGAACCTTCACCACAAATCCAATACGACTTTGGAGGGAGTCATATTGAATATTGCCATCCACAAATGATTGAATCTCCTGTATAGTGACCTCATCATCCATGTGAAACTCTCCCGGACCACTGAACATGCTGCCTAACATCTCCACTTCAGACAGCTGTAGTTCCAACATCTCGCGCACATCTACCTCATCAACTTTGCTACCTTCATCATTCATGTTCCCTCAGTAGGCCCCCCCTATTCATCTGAAATATTAAAGTTTCCAAATATGCAGTACCGGTACCATAGATAAATTAAGGGGAAAACCAAAACTACTTTCCGGTACCGTATTTAGTGTACAATGTAATAGTAATCACTCCAATAGTTCATTGACCTATCAACATTCAATCACCACTAGATTTGGCCTCCGAATTTGATCAGCCAGATAAGCCAATAGCTCTTATTTAATTAATTTCCCTTTATGTAGGAGAAATTGATCCCTAGCCATGGTTCGTCTGGCAGCTAGCAAGTCATTACGAAGACCAGTTCCGAATCACATTCATGACTGATGTCTCGGGATATGCCCATATTTGAGCGAATGAGCCAGGCAAGGTGTTGTATATTTTATCCCCTGTGAAATCACATACATATCCGAGTTCATCGTATCTCGAATAAGACTGTTGGAATTACAATGGTTGAAACGTATCATGTGTGGAAATATTATATTTGACTGATCACCACCAGTTGAGCAGACCCCACTATAGTGGCTTGTGTTTACGTTGGAGTGAATGTTGACCTGGAAATATTGATCTGTCAAATGACGAATAATAATTCGACACGTGACATATAATGACTGCTGTCGCCTGCTTGTAAACTAAACAAGAGGCTGCATGGGCATTTTGCCGATCTTTCAGCAGATGAAGAGGAAACTACATGTATATCAGTTGGAGGATAGAGACAGTAAAAACACTAAAAATGTTATTGGAGCTGCGAGAAGACATGATTTTCGGTATAATAAAACACTTCTGGTAAGGTAATTGCATGAGAAACTTTATCCTCGACCCTGGCTCCTTTAGTGAACTGACCTGACCTCGACCTTGGTCAGGTCAGTCCACCTCTGGGGCCAGGGTCTCGGGTCATTATTTTCAAGCAATGACCTGATCAGAAGTAATTAATTTTATATTGTTTCGACTAGATAGACACCCTCATGTCATTCTCTCCCTACATCAAAGGGATCATCCTCCAGCATATATATGGTGATTCAGTCTCCCACATCATATATGCTCATGGCTGCTTAGCTTTCAACAAACTGTTCTTATAGTAGTAACTTGCATGCAAGGGTGGTAGAGAGTGTACCCACCTGCATATATGGAACTCGGGAGAAACTACAATGCACAGAGATATGGTACTGTGTTTATATCTTTCGGTCAACTTCCCGTTCCAATAAATTTGATCACCTAAATATTTTGAGTGAGAAAATAAACTTCCTATAGAAGTGCAGACTTCACTCACCAAGCAGCCAAATCAGCTGTGTCCTACATGTCAGTAGTTCAATCTTGAACGTCGCTCGACTGGGCTCTCTCCCAGTCGAGCGACGTTCAAGATTGAACTAACATGTCAGAACATCTGAGTCAAGCTTCAAGCTTCATGTGAAGTTAATATGCCTGGGGAGGCATATTAACTTCACATGAAGCTTGAAGCTCCATATATAATGAATCGAGGGATCATGGGGCTCTTAATTATCTCTTGTAAAGTGTGTTACCAAGAGTGCAGTTGGTGAAATGTGGGACTCCAAAATGTAGGGGGAAAAGAATTACACAACAAGATGATAATACTCCACATCAGTACCGGTACATGTATATATGCCTCAGTCTACAGGCAGGTCACAGATAAAAAATAAGACTAACTTTACATCTAGCAAGGATGGGAATTGGCATTTACCGTTATGGTACTAATCCAAGATATCCTTCAGCAGGCCTTTTTACTGAGTCCATGGTTTTTACCCATTCATCCATCACTAACCAGATAACGAGTTCAACTCATTTCCCATGCTCTTTCAAAATGAACTTTCAGCTGCTAAATTTGCTGCAGTCGTTTGCATGCTAACCAAGGCAGTATATTATATATTTACCCAACTATTCACCCAGGCAGGGTTTAATGAAAACAGTCAGTTGTGCAAACTTCAACTTGTTCACTCGCTGCTGGAACCCATCTTCGTGTTGCATCATCGTTCTATCCAATCTGTCTGTGACCATGCAGTGAGCATTATGGAAAACATGTGTTCATATTAACCTAGTTAATGACCTGGATAAACCGCAATGAAGTCGTCAAAACAACAGGACGACACAAGAGACGTACACGTGGGAAATGTGTTGTCTGTTTACACTCCATTCGGAACTCCCGAGCGGAAATCTACGAAGGGGACCGACATCTCAAACCGGAGATCTCCGAGAAGTTGCGAATGTTTACACTCGTGACCTCATTCGGAACTCCCGAGCGGAAATCTACGAAGGGGACCGACATCTCAAACCGGAGATCCCCGAGAAGTTGCGAATGTCGTGACCTCTACCGCTGGAGGGGAGGTAACTTCATCGTGACTGCTGGTCTTTTTAATCGATTATCTCCCTTGCACCAGCTGTGCTTGTCCTAATGAGCTCTATGAGATCTGGAACGCGACTGTTGGAAATATCTATATATATTGGAAATGCTTGAAAAGAAAGTTTTTAAAGATTGATACAGAACTTTTGTTGAGTCACTATATCCTTGAAAAAAACCTGTGTTGATCATATGTTCTTCCATAGGTTAGATACTGACAATCTAATTAAAATTAAATCCTATCTGCTCCTCCAATGTAATTAAAATCAAATCCCACCTGCTCTCCCATTTTATCCAAATGGAGGAGCAGATACGATTTAATTTTAATTGGATTGTCAGTATATTAATTAAAATTAAATGCTATCTGCTCCACCATTTTATTCAAATGGGACAGCAGATAGGATTTAATTTTAATTAGATTGAGATACTAAAAGCTCATCTTAATCTATATCTAAGTTCTCTTTTTACTGCTTATTTCACCAACGTGAAAGAAAGTGACGCCTCTCTGCTTAATCCAGCTAATAAATCTGCAAAAAAAAATTATCAAGATTGTTGTTAAGTAAACCCAATACCATTGCACATCTTTCCATGGAATATTTAATCTTTTCCTCCAATTACAGTTTGGTTCAACTACTTTAACGGGAGCCATTGCTGGAACTTTTTTCGCAACATATGGCTTATTATCACCAATTTACTTGTAAGACATTCACATATGATTATTCCACACAGATAGAGGGTGTTACGTACGAGTCTGGAACTCGAGTCTGCGTCACGTGAAGCGGAGGAGTATGGTGGCCGAGAGGGGCCATCGTCACTTCGCCATCGTGCCATAGGGCGATAGAGCGATAGAGCGATGGCGATAGAGCGATAGAGCGATGGCGATAGAGCGATGGCGATGGCGATAGAGCGATAGAGCGATGGCGATAGAGCGATAGAGCGATGGCGATAGAGCGATAGAGCTATGGCGATTGAGCGATGGCGATAGAGCGATAGAGCGATGGCGATAGAGCGATAGAGCGATGGCGATAGAGCGATGGCGATAGAGCGATAGAGCGATGGCGATAGAGCGAAGTACATGACTGCGCATGACTACACCAAAACGAGACAAGTCGACATTTTTTCCTAGCTTTGTGTTCACGGTATTTGTCGGTACAAGATTTTCATGGCGGTCAAAATGAATATCAACGCCATGCATACTAAGAAAAATTCTGTACAAGAAAGCGACTCTGAGTTGATTCAAGGAATGCCATTATGAATATATAAAAAAAAAGATCTTTGATTAATGACACGGAGGGGGAAGGATTGACGCTTATTAATAGTCAGTTGTTGGAGAACGTTGATAGGATATTAATTTATTAAGATTTGCCTCTCCCCCTATACCCCCGCATTGCACAAAGAACGGAATGTCTCAAAGAGCGGAGACCAAGGACTACTTCGTCTCTCCACCCTCAATAATTACGAGGGGGTGCCTTGAAATGGGCCGAAAATTAGTAGAGAAGCGTGAGAAATAAATCTAAAATGACTGGTTTTTAAATTGCAGTTTTATGCCAAGTACCAACATTTTCTCAGTGGTTTCGTACTAAATGGAATTTAGACTGGTCACAAGGTGACTTTAAGCTATTAGGTCTTGTGTTTACAAACAATTTGGCCGAAAAGGTTGAAAAAATACAAAGATGAATTAAAAGATATTGTCATACTCATAAAGATATGGTCCAAAATAGGATTGACTCCACTAGGACGAAATGTCATTTGGCTTGTTGTTGCCGAAACTCAACCATCTATTTTCCTCTCTTCCAAACCCACCCGAACCACTTATAAATGAATTCCAGAAACGCTGTTTTGAATTTGTTTGGAACTCGAAACCTGATAAATTTTTGAGAAAAATTTCTGTTAAACCACTTGAACATGGCGGTTTATATAATCCTATTGTTAATATGTAATCCAGGCACAAAATATATCGTGGATTAGGATATTACAAGCTGATAATTCCAAGTGGGGTAATATTTTGAAAATGTTTATGCCAAAGAATATAGACCCAATAGGAGTTGGTTCAGCATTCTTAAGAACTAATATTATACCAACGATGGAAAACGTATTTTGGAGGGACACGCTTCTAGCCTGGACATAATTTCAAATAAAACTAGAGGACTGTCAAACTTTCTCAAATGAAATGTTACAATGAAAAAATTAAGATTGATAATAAAGCTCTACATTTAGGTCACTGGGATGGAAAAGGCGTGCGGTTTGTAAATGATATTTTAGATAATAACGGAATTTTTTTGTCATTTGACTCTTTTCAGTCCATTTATAAATGCGCAGCCCATTTTCTGGAATAATTATCAGTATGTCAGGCAAGTAGTATATAAAACTGATATTAACGCAACTTGACCTTTGACCTAAAAAATTTGCATAGTGGGGAGAAAAACTACCTCCGAACATAGGAGAGTTCCAATTTTTGCAGGTCACTGCGCAGGTCAAGTGGTTGCCATGGTGACGTCATTTCCGGTCACGTGACGTTTGGGGCATGTATTCCGCCGCGGTTATGCGGTCGCGGGAAAAAGCCTCCGCGTACAGAAAAATAGTCTGGGGGAAATTCTCCGGCAATCTTCGGCAATCACCGGGGCATTTTGGGGGAGAGGGGCCCCTAGCGGACCGATTGGGTCGAGTGAGGTGTCAAAGTGAAGCGCTCCTCCAGGGCGATCAACCAGTGGGTGGGTGTATGTAAAATTAGGATTTGTCCCAAAAATACAAAAAGCGGAACACAGATTTTACCCCTACAATAGGGGAAAACGCCTATCAACGATGTCCAAAAGGGCTAATGTCGGTCTCCGGCTTATCGGGCCTGCCTATCAAGTCATGGGTGGATGCATGTAAATTGAGGATTTGTCTCCGAAAATATAAAAAGTGGAACTTTACCCCTAAAATCGTGCCTGATTCGCACATTTGCATCTGTACGGGAAAATGCCTGTATGTGTATAGGGGTGGTCATTTTTTGTGGATTTTACTATGGGTTGTGGTGTCTTGTTTTCTTCGTCTCACCACGTAAAACACTACGGGCAGGGTCTCGGAGCTAAGCGGTGAAATTTTTCGAAAAAGTCCCTGCGCGCATGCGTAGTGGGTAAATAGTGCTGGGTGGCTGTTTTGGGGTCTAGGTGAGCCCCAAGTGGTCCGATGGTGTCGTACGAGGTCTTATTTTAAAACTCTCGTGGAGGAGCATCCGACTGGGCTAATGCATCGTCCGCTTTCAATATTCTGCGCATGCGCAGTCTTGCCGTAGTATAGAAAGCAGGCATTTTGTGGGTGCGTGGGAGTGTGCTTGGGATAGAGATGGACCACTATTGGTCCAAATGGGTCGTGGGAGGGGTCAAAGTGAAGCTTCTGTGGGGTAGAGCCAGAATGGCGTGCTTTTTATTGCAAGTCGCGTCAATCTGCGCATGCGCAGTTGGGTGTAGTAAGTAAAGTGGTCATTTTGGGGGTGCGTGGGGGTGTGTTTGGGATAGAGATGGACCACTATTGGTCCGAATGCGCCGTGGGAGGTGTCATTTTCTAGCTCTCGGAGTGTAGACCCCGATTTGATGGATGTCCACAGCATCTATGACGTCATCGGTGACGTCATCAGTACAAGTAGTAGCGAAAGTACATGTACTATGTGCCTATACATGTACTATGTGCCTGTACATGTAATCTGTCCATATATATATACTCTATCAATTTACATTTTTCTTGTCCATGTACTTGTACTCTTGCGGGAACAGCACAGTATCCTGATAATATATACATCGCGGTGATGTGGCGTTAGTCAGTTTATCTGGCTACTACTTCACACATTTATCGTTTTGAATTTTTCTTAATTGTAAGAAATTACATATCAGACTGTATGTTTGTTGTCCATAATAATAACATAATTATGTATGACCAGACTGTATCTATGTTGTCCATAATAATAACCTAAGTATGTATGACCAGTTATATCCGGGGACCTTTGTTTTACATCCGGGACCTCATCTTACATCCGGGGTTTTCATTGTTTTACATCCGGGACTGTGGTTTTACATCCGGATGCTACAATATATGTCTTGTATTATACAATATATGTCTTGTATTATACAATATCTGTCCTGTATTATTCAATATCCGTCCTGTATTATACAATATATGTCCTGTATTATTCAATATATGTCCTGTATTATACAATATCTGTCCTGTATTATCTGTGCTGTATTTTACAATATATGTCTTGTATTATACCATATCTGTGCTGTATCATACCATATCTCTCCTATGTTATACAATATCTGTCCAGTGTTATACAATATCTGTCCTGTATTGTACCATATATGTCCTGTATTCTGACTCCACCCCACAAAAGCTTCACTTTGACACCTCCCACGAACCATTTGGACCAATAGTGGTCTATCTCTATCCCAAACACATCCCCACGACCCCCAAAATGCCTCCTTTCTATATTACGACCAAACTGCGCATGCGCAGAATATTGAAAACGGACGATACATTAGTTCAGTCGGATGCTCCTCCACGAGAGCTTCAAAATAAAACCTCTTGCGACACCATCGGACCACTAAGGGCTCACCTAGACCCCAAAACGGCCACCCAGCACCATTTACCCACTACGCATGCGCGCAGTGACTTTTTAAAAAAATTCACCGCTTAGCTTCAGGACCCCGCCCATCGTGTTCTACGTGGTGAGACGTGAGAAACAAGATCCCACAACCCATATCGCAATGAGCATGTGTGAATTGCCAAGTATGGACCTATCCACTGAGCCATTAGGCCTATAGGCCTATCCATACCTCCGTGAACTTTTCGAAAAATTTCGCCGCTTAGCTTCGGGAACCCGCCCATGTGTTCTACGTGGTGAGACGTGAAAAACAAGGCCCCACAACCCATAGTAAAATCCACAAAAAAATGACCACTCTTATACCCATATAGGCATTTTCCCGTACAGATGCAAATGTGCGAATCAGGCCCTACTTTAGGGGTAAAGTCCTTGTTCCGCTTTTTATGTTTTCGGGACAAATCCTAATTTTACATACACCCACCAATCACTTGATCGCCCTGGAGGAGCGCTTCACTTTGACACCTCACTCAACCCAATCGGTCCACTAGGGGCCCCTCTCGCTCCCAAAATGTCCCTAAGATTGCCGGAGAATTTCCCTCAGCTCTCCGCGTATTTGGGACTACTTTTTCTGTCCACGGAGGCTTTTTCCCGCGACTGCATCACCGCCGACGGCTTCACCGCGGAAGAATACATGCCCCAAAGGTCACGTGACCGGAAGTGACGTCACCATGGCAACCACTTGACCTGCGCAGTGACCTGTAAAAATTGGAACTCTTCTGTGTTCGGAGGTAGTTTTTTCTCCCCAATATGCAAATTTTTTAGGTCCAGGGTCAAGTTGCGTCAATATCAGTTTTATATACTACTCAAGCAGTACGGACAGCAGCAAACAACATGAGATTTGGACTATTACAGAAACAATATATGATACCGTTGATACTGCCCCCTATTTCACTATTAATAAGTGGGGGAAAAAGGCTGTAAAATGTTATATAGAAATCTTCTGACCTTTAGATTTACTTTACTAAACAGTTCTTGAAAAAAATTATAGTGATTCGGAGTGGTATATATGGAATAATAATGTAACAAAGAGATTTGAAATATAAATGGTTTTGATACAGAATTATTAACCGAATATTGACTACCAACACCAATTTTTGCACATAAACTTTACCCTGATATATCTAACTTATGTACATTTTGTAGCAAAGTTCCGGAGACTATTATTCATCTCTTTTGGGAATGTGAACATATCTACCTTTGGTGGAGTTTACTGGAAAATTGGTTCGCTTCGGCGGTTGTTCCAATTATATTTTCTCCAGAAAAAGTTATACTTGGTCTTTTACAACCCAGAAATCAGCCACTCAACTACTGTATTTCTATTATTAAATTTTCTATATATAAAATGAAAGTAGTTAAAAATCCCTTGGTTGAAAAGTGTTCAAAACGCTTTAAATGTGCGTACGAAACCGATAAATATTTCCAGTATAAGAACTGCGAATGGCGCTTGTTTTACCAGTATTGGTCATCGCTGCATTTACTGTTTAGACTCTTATGATGTTGTTTGCGTAGATAAATCGAGGTGTAATGACGATGTATCTGTTTGTTGTATAACATGAGTTTCTAATTACAAATACAGCCATTTTTGTTTAGTACGATAAAATATTGTATGTACAATGTGTATTACCTACCAAAACCAAATAAGATATAAAAAAAAAATCAGTGTTTGTTCTATGCGATTTAGTGTTAAGTCCAGCCATGATCAGCACAATCTTAATGAATTATCAGTTTCATATGACATCCGCCTTTCTTTTTCGATAAAAACGCGGAAATGGCCGCGTTCGTCACCCACAACTTCAAATAATTCAACTTACGCATCGACGGACGAATTGGTCTTTTCTTTCAGAGGAGTTAGAAGTTGAATTTGACGAAAAATTACGAGACTATGGGTAAATCAGATCACCAATATTTTAGAGGGGGGAGTGACCTCTTCTATTTCGATTCTACGTTGATTTCTTAACAAGCGTTGATCAGCATTAATTACAAAACTTGATTTCAAATGTTCCAAATGTATATGTTCACCAGACAGCGAATATCACTGCTTTATTTATTAGATTCTTATGTCGATCTTTTAGCCAATCTTTATTATTTTAGCCCACATACAATAAAACTTATCGGTCTATCTCTCTGTGTTATCTGTGTAATCTTTGTGGTATGCCGCTGGCCCCTATAATATTCATGAATCCGCCTGATAATAACTAGAGTTTAGCGGCGATCTCTCTTGTGTTGGAGGTACGATTATCACCGTATGAATATGCATGATTATGAGACATGCGCAGTCATGTACTTCGCTCTATCGCTCTATCGCCATCGCTCTATCGCTCTATCGCCATCGCTCTATCGCCATCGCTCTATCGCCATCTCTCTATCGCTCTATCGCCATCGCTCTATCGCTCTATCGCCATCGCTCTATCGCCATCGCTCTATCGCTCTATCGCCATAGCTCTATCGCTCTATCGCCATAGCTCTATCGCTCTATCGCCATCGCTCTATCGCTCTATCGCCATCGCTCTATCGCTCTATCGCCATCGCTCTATCGCTCTATCGCTCCATCGCTCTGTTTTTTGACGTACGATGGCGAAGTGACGATGGCCCCTCTCGGCCACCATAGAGGAGAGAGAAAACCCCAGAGCTGCTGTGGAATGATCGGACCATGAAGATTGAGTGGAGGCTGTTGCTTCATCCTTGTACCTCCTGGTATTATACAAATGACCAGTCTATTCTCTTTCGTATGTGGTTTCTAATTCACAAACAGATAGCCATGCATATTTACTGCTTCGTTCTCATGACATGAGCAGTGTCTTCAAGATAGATTCTTCTTCCGAATACCTGTACCGGTATTTATTGTCTGTTAATCATGTTAATATGATTGTTGAACAGCATGAAATATTCGTTGTTTTAGGCGATATCCTGAGACGCATTATCTTGATGGATGAGATTGTGAGTTAAATAGATGGAGGGATTCCTGTCAGTTTGTCATTGGCTTAAACATTATATTATATGCATCGGCGAAGGAAAAGTGACATCACCTAAGATGTTTCCCCGCCGCCCGTCGACCCACTAACTGTCATGGTGATGAATGGGTGCTCTAATACTCTAGACTCTTCTACGTTTTTTGGTGGGGGCTGCGTTTCCCGTTTGTGTTTACAATGAATTTACATTTAGTGACCAGGTTATTGTAGCACGAGAACGCTTTCTGACAGATCGTGCATATTCTCAGAACTGTAGATATGCATCCTGCTTGTGAAGAGCTCTTTCACGTCAGTTATACTATATAGTCTCTCCTCCGCCTTCAGCTGCACGAATAAAACACAAGCGTGGGTGATGTGGCTAAACATATGATTAAAAAAGTCACAAGAACAAAAGATGATCCCCGTGACGATTTGTATCTCAGCTACGCTTTTGATGTAGCTGTTCATCTGGACATCGTGAATGACATGACCACACGGCCCATAGCACTGGTTTGAACGCTAGGTCTATAAGAAACAAATATTCAAGTGCAATGATGTAATAGCTCTCTGAGGTCATACGATGGAATGTGATGACTCTTGTGACTGTGAGATAGACGAAACCGACCAAATGGGGAGATATTAGTAGAATGCTAATTCTTATTCAGAAAACAAATCTGTGAGGCCCGACGCCGACCATGAGCTTCATTCTCCACCATGTTAACCACAGTCGCGAAGTCATCCTCTCTTCCTGCGCGTCTGTGAACTATCGTTCAATGAAAGCTATTTCTTCTCCTTCTTCCTATGTCACTGTCTTAGAACTTGGTAATCTTTTGAACTTTGCAGTGTTGATTGCTCTAGATTCCGTCTCCAGGTCCCAGGATAGACACAGAGGCCATCTGTTGGCTTTCTCGACAGCGTGTTGTGAAGACACTCTAAGCTTAATTTCCATAGTCTCGGGGGTCTTTGTCGGTTATGTTGGATAGACCACCGAGCTGCCCTCACTGTTAGCTTCTTGCAAAAAGTAGATGGTTGAAAAGACCTCGTTCTCATACAGTTTGATCCATTCATCCCGGTTACATCCGAAGCGTATTCTTTTCTCTCGGCCATATTATTGAGTGACGGCTTCCGTGCCGAAACATGTACTGATTCTAAATACAGCTTTCCACAAAAGTATGAGTAAAGTAGTCTCTGTATTCGTAGATATCATTTCATCTATGCATGGTTAATATGTGCTCGTTCAACTCCTGCCAGCCCTCCGCATTCAAGCGAATAACTTTTACCTCGATTCCCTGCCCGCACTATCGACACACGCCACATATCCCACACAACTCACACACTCGTGGCTCTGTTCGCCCGCGTGCGCATGCGCGGTATCATCCCAAAATATTGGAGATCTATGTCGTTTATACAGTGAGGGAAGTGTGTGTCCCTGAGCGGGTACTCCGATATCCGCGCCGCTGATTGGGTTCTCCGTCTCAAAGCGTTTCGAAGTGACGTCATCTGTCCAACAAAACCCACAACCCACAGAAACTCACGGAAGCCACAAGCGACCAGTAAAGGAAATGCCCTTTCTATACTACTGTTCACTTATCGAAATTGTATCCTATATTACAATGGGAAAGTCTTGATATCCAGAACTTTTTGGTAATCTGTAGTCGGGGCCACTTTGGGCTATAGTTCCCCTGTGCTTATCAATATGTTGTGAAGTACGACATTTGCCATTCCTCGTAAATATTTCTAACAACATGCCACATTTGTACTAATAATGCATTGCGCATTGCCTATATAAAACAATTTCAACTTCGAATTTCTGTCAGTTCAGTCAATACGGACCTTTCCAAGCTGTCACCATAAGAAAGCGTTGCGGGACCTCTTGTACGACTTAAAGGGCTAATATTGCATATTATGGATTGCAAAACTTATTATCCTGTAACATCCATGGAGCAATAATCTTGAATTTCATGAATGCCTATAGGACCATTCTCCGACACTGAACATGAATATTCCACGTAAAAGAGTTCGACACCCCAAAACAATTCACCTCACATTTTTTTGTGGACCATATATTAGCATGCTATCTTTACTATTCGCTTTCCCAGGAACACACCAATAAGAGAGAAGATGTGTTCTAAGCGAGAAGTATTTTTCTCATCATTTATAAATTCGAAATTGTCAAGGAAGAAAAGTAGCATTTTACTCAAAAGTACACTAACATCTGTAGAAAAGATATGCATTTGCCAGGAACTGTATACATTGGACAAAATAAGAGCTCAAGAGTCTTAATTTTATAATTAGAAGTGATAAATTCAGCCTAGGAATATGTTTTTGGAGAACATGTGTAACTGATGAAGCTCTTTTACCGAGAAGATTTAAAGTGCGCACTCGTGATTCTGTCACGATATTTTTGTTATTCCGTCCCGGATTACATTATCATTACATTACATTATCACGTTTTTACCCCTCGGCTAAAATTTGTATCAAGAGACCAAGATATCTTTAGAACGACTTGCCCCAGGCACACCAAACTTGCAGTGCACTTCAATATGCTCATGACCCAGAACCCTATTGAATCTGGACCCGATTGGGTGGAAACTTTGGCGGCCATCTTTAATTTATGCGAAACCATTAATCTTGTGTATCTCGGATTCCATTTCGCTGTTCAGTGTGAAACTTGGTATGGATCATCGATACACCAAGAAACTTTTAGGAATGACCGGACCAGTTTCATGATTGGGTGGAAACCTTGGCGGCCATCTTTAATTTATGCAACATCTTTAATGATGTATACCTCTGATACCATTTAAGTGTTCCATGCGAAACTTGGTATGCAGCATCGATGTATCAAGAGACTTGCAATGAATAACCAGTAGTATAGAAAGGACGGATAAAGCCTCATTGACCTACTTATTTGTTCCCCCGGGTAAAATTTAAGGGGGAACCCAGGTTAAAGTATAGGAAGGGCTCATGCACGCCTTTGACCTCTGTGGCGGCAGGTGGCGGTCACGTGGAGGTCCAAAAAAAAAAATAATAAATAAAAAACGGAACACGGACTCGTACAATATACAATATACGGGGAAATGCCTGTATGGGTATAGCTCTATACTGGCTATATGGGGGGAGGGGTGGTCAATTTTTTTTTGTGGGTGTTACTATGGGTTGTGGGGTCTCGTTTTTCTCGTCTCGCCGAGAAAAACACAATGGGAGAGGTCCCGGAGCGAATCGGTGAAATTTTTGGGAAAAGTCACTGAGGTCTGTATATAGGCTCATATAGTCCATACTGGCTATATGGGGGGAGGTATGGTCAAATTTTTTTGTGGGCTTTACTATGGGTTGTGGGGTCTCGTTTTTCTCGTCTCGTCGAGAAAAACACAATGGGAAGGGTCCCGGAGTGAATCGGTGAAATGTTTGGGAAAAGTCACCGAGGTCTGTATATAGGCTCATACTGGCTATATGGGGGGAGGGGTGGTCAAAAAAAATTTGTGGGCTTTACTATGGCTTGTGGGGTCTCGTTTTTCTCGTCTCGTCATTTAGAACACGATGGGAAGGGTTTCGAAGCGAAACGGTGAAATTTTTCGAAAAGTACCGGGTAGGCCTGTATATAGCCTATAGGCTGGCTATATGGGGGTATAGGTTCAACCTGGGAAATTCATACACGTTCATTGTGATATCGGTTGTTTGGATTTGTTTTTCTCGTCTCGTCATTTAGAACACGATGGGAAGGGTTTCGAAACGAAACGGTGAAATTTTTGGAAAAAGTTCACCGAGGCCTGGGTAAGCCCATAGGCCTATACTGCATGGCTATGGGGGTATAGGCCCATACGGGGTGGACGTTTTGGGGTCTAGGTGAGCCCCTAATGATCCTATGGTGTCGTGTGAGGTCTTATTTTGAAGCTCTCGTGGAGCAGCATCCGACTGGACTAATAGTTCGTCCGTTTTCTATATTCTGCGCATGCGAAGTCTGGCCGTAGTATAGAAAGCAGGCATTTTGGGGGGTATGTGGGTGTGTGTTTGGGGTATAGATGGACCGCTATGGGTCCGAATGGGTCGTGGAAGGTGTCAAAGTGAAGCTTGTGTGGGGTAGAGTCAGAATGGCGTGTTTTTAAGTGCAAGTCGCGTCAATCTGCGCATGCGCAGTTGGTTGTAGTAAGTAAAGTGGTCATTTTGGGGCAGTGCAGGAAGGTATTTGGTGTCGAGAGGGACCAACCTTGGTCCGAATGCGTCCTGGGAGGTGTTCTTTTGTAGCTCTCGGGGTGTACATCTCCATTTTAGGGCTGCCCACGTCACCTGTGACGTCATCAGTACGAGTAGTAGCGAAAGTGGACATTTTGGGGTAGTGAAGGAAGGTATTTGGGGTAGAAATGGGCCATCCTTGGTCCGAATGCGTCGTGTGAGGTGTCATCTTGTAGCAACGCCCGCCAACGCCAAGCTTAATGCTTCAACGCCCTGGTGAAATATCTCAATAGCTCTGATTTTCTAGATATTCCATGGAATTGTCACTAATTCTTCGAAATGCAGTGACGTCCGTCGTTACGCCTTAACAGACCGGAGAGAGAACAACAACAACAACAACAAGGATGACACATGAGAGAACAACAACAACAAGAAGTTGTTTTTTTTCAAAAAGTTTATTTTCCCCAATATTACATCATACCCACGCTGGGGGAGCCGCGTTGGGTATGTTTACAAGACTCAAGAAGACTCTTGTCCAATCAGAGGCCACCATTTGCATCTGTCATATTCGTTCCTGTCCGTTAGATGTATTCTTGTCCAATCAGAAGTCACCATTTCAGAAAGTTCTATCTTCGACCATGAACCGTTTGTTCTAATCATCGTCAGGCAGGCCAGGATACCGCTGAGGCAACAGATCATCAGATAGTTGTTTGCGCATTCTGAGTATCTATCAGTGCATGGGTGAATGCATTCATCCGATGAGAAGATTCCGTAATTTGGTCACGAAGAACGTAACATTGGTCACCCTCTCCACTATCCACTTGGTGTTGGGGCGCTGTTCATAGGCCCATCCCAAGATATCCAATTGGTCCACTTGGTCCAGCACGGGCTGTAGCGACGCCCGGTTAATGATGGTAAACGGTTGGTCAAATACCCGGATGTTACTGCTCGGGTAAAAGTATCGGACTTGGTCTGTCTCCTTATGCTGCAGTACATAACCAAACGCCAGATTTAATTTGAAGGACGTAGCTTGGTCATTGAAGATGGCTTCCACGTAGCTGCGTAGACGGGCCAGGCCAGTCAGTCGGAAATTGTAGATATCTTGAATAGGGCGATGACGGTGGAAACAGTGCCGTATCATGGGCCAATGGCGCCGATAGATGTCACTCACTGGATGGGCGTCCTGTAAGAGATCGCTGGGAACATCCACCGCATCTTCCAGAAAATGTTCGTTGTTGTCAGGCGTATGCCTGGGAACAGTAATGCTAGGGACCGGCTGGATATCTAGGCTCTTCTGAACTGTGGGTATAGGCGGGCTCTCCGTGATCGCATCACCAGTGGCATTCGTCTCCCCGGGCTCATCTTCACTACGTCTGACCCTCATGGGTGCCTCTTTAGTGGAAAGTTGTCGCTCATACCGTGGTGATGGACCATGAATCAAACGTTGGTGCTGTCTTAACTGACTGGGTCGTTTGAAAAGTTGACCACATTCATTACAGTGTTCCGTCGCGCCCTCGTGGAGTGAGCGTTCGTGGCGCAGTAAAGCATCTTCTCGATTAAATGACCGTGCGCAGGTTATACAAGTATGTCGTGCACCGTTGTGGATGGAGGACTCGTGTCGTCGCAAATCTTCTCGGCGAGTAAATGACTTCTGGCAAGTTGTGCAAGATAACATGTCGGCTGTGGATCTGGAAATGATGAATGCCGTAAAAATTCTGGCTCTTATAGGCCAACATAGAAGTACCCGGATGTAGGCGCGGACGTCAGCGACAAGAACCCGGATGTACAAGAACCCGGATGTAAAAGTCCCGGATGTAAAAGTGCCCGGATGTTCAATTCACTTCAGCCACTGGAAAATCTCCTCTCTCCTCGTGCAAAGATCACACCCGGCCAAGGGTACACCTTCAAGGCAGGTCAGGCATCGCTGGCGATGGTAGCGGAGATCTCCGGGCTCTCCCCTGGTAGAGCTGTAACCCACACTGAAGAAATCATCAATCTTTTCCATAGTTATGGGCGGGTATCTTTTTGTAACTCTTTTGCGGAGTCGAGCGGGAACCGGCACCTTTTCGTCAATCTTCAACGATTGCTCGTCTGCCTTGGAATTGGCTGGCTTTTCCATTTGATCGGGTCTGGTACAGGTTGTGAGAAATGTACATCTAACATGCGTGTTTCCGTATTTATAGTTAGAGGCAAGGTGACCGTCCTATCGACCAATCAGAAGCCATCATTTCAGAAAGTTTAATCTTCGTTCAGTGTAACCTAAACATCTTCGGGCAATCCATGATACTGAAGCTCGAAGCTCTTACTTCTCTCATTCAACACTGAGATCAATCTCCTTCGGCTCTTCAATTTGCGGCGGCGAATCGACCTCCATGGGTTCTTCTATTCTCAGATGCATTCCCATTGAAACTAAAATATCCGGTCTCGAGAGTGGCGAGCGTGATCCGTGTATGACATTTCGGTGACGTCTCAATTGACTAGGATGCTTAAAGACTATATCACAATCCGCACATGTATGCATGGGTACTTCGTGGCGTGCACGTGTGTGATAACGCAAACTGTCCAGGCGATGAAAGCGTTTCGAGCAAGTTGTACAAGAGAACATATCGGCTGTGGATCTGGAAATGATGAATGCCGTAAAAATTCCGGCTCTTATAGGCCAACATAGAAATACCCGGATGTTCTACAGTTAGGGATGTACAAGAACCCGGATGTAAAAGTCCCGGATGTAAAAGTGCCCGGATGTTCACGAATGTACCACCATCCCAGACTTCTATCAGGCCCAGGTCCAGAAGCTCTCATGTCCTGCAGGTGAATAGTCAGTCATATTGTGTGTGTGTGTATGCATGTGTGCGCCTGTGAGTATGCATCTGTGTGTGCGTGTGTGTGTGTGTACGTGTGTATGTCTGTGTGTATGTGTCTGTGTGTATGTGTGCGTCTGCGTGTATGTGTGCGTCTATGTATGTGCGTGTGTGTATGCGTGTATGTGTGTGTATGCGTCTGTGTGTATGCGTGAGTGTGTGTATGCGTCTGTGTGTATGTGTGTGCGCGTGTGTACGCCTGTGTGTGTGTTTGTGTATACGTCTGTCTGTAGGTGTGTGTCGGCGTATGTCATGATACAGACAAATGAGAGAAAAAGATCAACACGTTCACCGGGTACTGTGGTTTTACATCAGGGTCCTCATCTTACATCCGGGTTTGGACACCTGTTGACCTCAATAATTTGCATGTGACCTCTGTGAGGTCACTTCCGCTTCCGTTCACGTGGCCGGAACTGACCTTTGACCCTGCGCGCAATTTTTATCCGGTATTGTTAGCGCGCGTAGGGGTCAAAGGTCAGCTCCGGCCACGTGAACGGAAGCGGAAGTGACCTCACGGAGGTCACATGCAAATTATTGAGGTCAACAGGTGTCCAAAACTCGGATGTAAGATGAGGACCCTGATGTAAAACCACAGTACCCGGTGAACGTGTTGATCTTTTTCTCTCATTTGTCTGTATCATGTGTGTGTGTGTGTGTGTGTGCGTGTGTACGCGTGTGTGTGTACGCGCTTCTCTCTTGCAGGAAACAAGCCTATGTTTATGTATACTATGATTGTCTTTTTGAATTTGGTGCTAATACTGTTATGTGGAAAATGGAATAGGTCTTTGGATTATGGACGCGGATATTCTCTAATGGACGACGGCTGGATTATGAATGACGGACTAGACGCTTGTAATACGCCGACACACACCTACAGATAGACGTATACACAAACACACATGCATACACACAGGCACACACACATACACACACGCATACACACACACGCACACACATACACACAGACGCATACTCACACACATACACACACACATACACACACACCAATACACACGCACACGCATACACACAAACGCATACACACATACGCACGCATATACACACACGCGCACATGCACGCACACGCACACGCAGACGCACACATACACGCAGACGCACACATACACACAGACATACACACGTACACACACACACACACACCAACACACAGATGCATACTCACAGGCGCACACATGCATACACACACACACAATATGACTGACTATTCACCTGCAGGACATGAGAGCTTCTGGACCTGGGCCTGATAGAAGTCTGGGATGGTGGTACATTCGTGAACATCCGGGCACTTTTACATCCGGGACTTTTACATCCGGGTACATCCGGGTTCTTGTACATCCCTAACTGTAGAACATCCGGGTACTTCTATGTTGGCCTATAAGAGCCGGAATTTTTACGGCATTCATCATTTCCAGATCCACAGCCGATATGTTCTCTTGTACAACTTGCTCGAAACGCTTTCATCGCCTGGACAGTTTGCGTTATCACACACGTGCACGCCACGAAGTACCCATGCGTACATGTGCGGATTGTGATATAGTCTTTAAGCATCCTAGTCAATTGAGACGTCACCGAAATGTCATACACGGATCACGCTCGCCACTCTCGAGACCGGATATTTTAGTTTCAATGGGAATGCATCTGAGAATAGAAGAACCCATGGAGGTCGATTCGCCGCCGCAAATTGAAGAGCCGAAGGAGATTGATCTCAGTGTTGAATGAGAGAAGTAAGAGCTTCGAGCTTCAGTATCATGGATTGCCCGAAGATGTTTAGGTTACACTGAACGAAGATTAAACTTTCTGAAATGATGGCTTCTGATTGGTCGATAGGACGGTCACCTTGCCTCTAACTATAAATACGGAAACACGCATGTTAGATGTACATTTCTCACAACCTGTACCAGACCCGATCAAATGGAAAAGCCAGCCAATTCCAAGGCAGACGAGCAATCGTTGAAGATTGACGAAAAGGTGCCGGTTCCCGCTCGACTCCGCAAAAGAGTTTCAAAAAGATACCCGCCCATAACTATGGAAATGATTGATGATTTCTTCAGTGTGGGTTACAGCTCTACCAGGGGAGAGCCCGGAGATCTCCGCTACCATCGCCAGCGATGCCTGACCTGCCTTGAAGGTGTACCCTTGGCCGGGTGTGATCTTTGCACGAGGAGAGAGAAGATTTTCCAGTGGCTGAAGTGAATTGAACATCCAGGCACTTTTACATCCGGGACTTTTACATCCGGGACTTTTACTTCCGGGTTCTTGTACATCCGGGTTCTTGTCGCTGACGTCCGCACCTACATCCGGGTACTTCTATGTTGGCCTATTATAAGAGCCAGAATTTTTACGCCATTCATCATTTCCAGATCCACAGCCGACATGTTATCTTGCACAACTTGCCAGAAGTCATTTAGTCGCCCAGAAGATTTGCGACGACACGAGTCCTCCATCCACAACGGTGCAAGACATACTTGTATAACCTGCGCACGGTCATTTAATCGAGAAGATGCTTTACTGCGCCACGAACGCTCACTCCACGAGGGCGCGACGGAACACTGTAATGAATGTGGTCAACTCTTCAAACGACCCAGTCAGTTAAGACAGCACCAACGTTTGATTCATGGTCCATCACCACGGTATGAGCGACAACTTTCCACTAAAGAGGCACCCATGAGGGTCAGACGTAGTGAAGATGAGCCCGGGGAGACGAATGCCACTGGTGATGCGATCACGGAGAGCCCGCCTATACCCACAGTTCAGAAGAGCCTAGATATCCAGCCGGTCCCTAGCATTACTGTTCCCAGGCATACGCCTGACAACAACGAACATTTTCTGGAAGATGCGGTGGATGTTCCCAGCGATCTCTTACAGGACGCCCATCCAGTGAGTGACATCTATCGGCGCCATTGGCCCATGATACGGCACTGTTTCCACCGTCATCGCCCTATTCAAGATATCTACAATTTCCGACTGACTGGCCTCGCCCGTCTACGCAGCTACGTGGAAGCCATCTTCAATGACCAAGCTACGTCCTTCAAATTAAATCTGGCGTTTGGTTATGTACTGCAGCATAAGGAGACAGACCAAGTCCGATACTTTTACCCGAGCAGTAACATCCGGGTATTTGACCAACCGTTTACCATCATTAACCGGGCGTCGCTACAGCCCGTGCTGGACCAAGTGGACCAATTGGATATCTTGGGATGGGCCTATGAACAGCGCCCCAACACCAAGTGGATAGTGGAGAGGGTGACCAATGTTACGTTCTTCGTGACCAAATTACGGAATCTTCTCATCGGATGAATGCATTCACCCATGCACTGATAGATACTCAGAATGCGCAAACAACTATCTGATGATCTGTTGCCTCAGTGGTATCCTGACCTGCCTGACGATGATTAGAACAAACGGTTCATGGTCGAAGATGGAACTTTCTGAAATGGTGACTTCTGATTGGACAAGAATACATCTAATGGACAGGAACGAATATGACAGATGCAAATGGTGGCCTCTGATTGGACAAGAGTCTTCTTGAGTTGTAAACATACCCAACGCGGCTCCCCCAGCGTGGGTATAATGTAATATTGGGGAAAATAGACTTTTTGAAAAAAAAAAATTCTTGTTGTTGTTGTTCTCTCATGTGTCATCCTTGTTGTTGTTGTTGTTCTCTCTCCGGTCTGTTAAGGCGTAACGACGGACGTCACTGCATTTCGAAGAATTAGTGACAATTCCATGGAATATCTAGAAAATCAGAGCTATTGAGATATTTCACCAGGGCGTTGAAGCATTAAGCTTGGCGTTGGCGGGCGTTGCTACAAGATGACACCTCACACGACGCATTCGGACCAAGGATGGCCCATTTCTACCCCAAATACCTTCCTTCACTACCCCAAAATGTCCACTTTCGCTACTACTCGTACTGATGACGTCACAGGTGACGTGGGCAGCCCTAAAATGGAGATGTACACCCCGAGAGCTACAAAAGAACACCTCCCAGGACGCATTCGGACCAAGGTTGGTCCCTCTCGACACCAAATACCTTCCTGCACTGCCCCAAAATGACCACTTTACTTACTACAACCAACTGCGCATGCGCAGATTGACGCGACTTGCCCTTAAAAACACGCCATTCTGACTCTACCCCACACAAGCTTCACTTTGACACCTTCCACGACCCATTCGGACCCATAGCGGTCCATCTCTACCCCAAACACACACCCACATACCCCCCAAAATGCCTGCTTTCTATACTACGGCCAAACTGCGCACGCGCAGAATATTGAAAACGGACGAACTATTAGTCCAGTCGGATGCTCCTCCACGAGAGCTTCAAAATAAGACCTCACACGACACCATAGGGTCATTAGGGGCTCACCTAGACCCCAAAACGTCCACCCCGTATGGGCCTATACCCCCATAGCCATGGGCTTACCCAGGCCTCGGTGAACTTTTTCCAAAAATTTCACCGTTTCGTTTCGAAACCCTTCCCATCGTGTTCTAAATGACGAGACGAGAAAAACAAATCCAAACAACCGATATCACAATGAACGTGTGTGAATTTCCCAGGTTGAACCTATACCCCCATATAGCCAGCCTATAGGCTATATACAGGCCTACCCGGTACTTTTCGAAAAATTTCACCGTTTCGCTTCGAAACCCTTCCCATCGTGTTCTAAATGACGAGACGAGAAAAACGAGACCCCACAAGCCATAGTAAAGCCCACAAAATTTTTTTGACCACCCCTCCCCCCATATAGCCAGTATGGGGCTATATGCACCTATATACCGGCGACTTTTTCCAAAAATTTCACCGATTCGCTCCGGGACCCTTCCCATTGTCATTTTCTTGGCGAGACGAGAAAAACGAGACCCCACAAGCCATAGTAAAGCCCACAAAAAAATTTGACCACCCCTCCCCCCATATAGCCAGTATGAGCCTATATACAGACCTCGGTGACTTTTCCCAAACATTTCACCGATTCGCTCCGGGACCTTTCCCATTGTGTTTTTCTCGACGAGACGAGAAAAACGAGACCCCACAACCCATAGTAAAGCCCACAAAAAAAATTGACCACCCCTCCCCCCATATAGCCAGTATGGACTATATGAGCCTATATACAGACCTCAGTGACTTTTCCCAAAAATTTCACCGATTCGCTCCGGGACCTCTCCCATTGTGTTTTTCTCGGCGAGACGAGAAAAACGAGACCCCACAACCCATAGTAACACCCACAAAAAAAAATTGACCACCCCTCCCCCCATATAGCCAGTATAGAGCTATACCCATACAGGCATTTCCCCGTATATTGTATATTGTACGAGTCCGTGTTCCGGTTTTTTGTTTTTTTTTTTTTGGACCTCCACGTGACCACCACGTGACCGCCACCTGCCGCCACAGAGGTCAAAGGCGTGCATGAGCGCTTCCTATACTTTAACCTGGGTTCCCCCTTAAATTTTACCCGGGGGAACAAATAATTAGGTCAATGAGGCTTTATCCGTCCTTTCTATACTACTATAACACCATTAGTTCCTCTAAGTGGCGGGAAGAATGGGTGACCATCTTTAATTTATGCAAAATCATTAATGATCTCTATCTCTGATACCGTTCAAGTGCTTGGTGTACAATTTGGTGTACACCATCGATGCATCAGGAGGCCAGGTACGATGAATGACAGAACTGGTTTCTCTGATTGGGAGGAAATCTTGGCGACCGATTTTAATTTTTGCAAAATCATTGATGATCTATATATTCTTTGATACTGTTCAAGTGTTCATCGTGATATTTGGTATACACCATCGATACATCAAGTGACAAGTAATGACTGCCGGTTTCTCTGATTTGATGGAAAACTTGGTGGTCATTTTTAAGTGCAAAATTTTTAATAATCTGTATATTTGTCACTTTACTGCTTGGTGTTCCTGACGTTTTCAAAGTAGTACGGTTCAAATTGAATACATGAAGAAATGCTGCCGCCCAGAGCCGAGGGGTTCCTGTTGCGCAGCTTCGTATTCTCAAGAGGAAAACAATCTTATCATTCATGAATCCTGTATGTTAGTAGGCGATAAGAATGATCAGATTGAAACAGAGCAGCAAAACGGAGGACTTGCACTGTGATTTCGTCACGGACATTTCGAAAGATTATATAACGAAACATCTGCGATATTTCGGAGGATATTATACTGTATTAGAAGTTGACAGTAGTAACTAGGCGAGAAGACATATAAAGTATGTTTTGGAGAATAAAATTTGAGTACTGAGGAGCACTTCAAACTTTTAAAGTACGGTACATTACGTGGTACAGTACCTTCCAAACCGTGATTCCGTCTCGCTGGAATTCATGTGAACTGTCGTAGTAGTATATAGAGTGGATTTCGAGTCGCATTCGCCTCACTGCGCATGCGCGAGAAAGTGGTGTGCGCAGAAATGATGTCATGAGGTGTGCGCAGGAGTGTTCTGCGCAAGTGTATGACGTCATTTCCAGTCTGGATGAATGGGGCGTAACCTTTGGGGCATGGATTCCTCCGCGGTGATGCGGTCTGCCTCTGCGGACCGAAAGTAGTCCCAAAACCGTGGGTTTTCGTGAGAATGTTCGGCAATCTGTAGGGACCGCTAATGGGCCGATTGGGTCGAGTGAGGTATCAATATGAAGCATACGTGAGGGAGTATCCAACGGGCTGTGTGTGACGTGCAACTGACGTCATTCTGCACATGCGCAGTAGAGAAAGTGTATGGAAATAGACGTTTTGGGGTCTAGGTGGGCCACTAGTGGGCCGATTGGATCGAGTGAGGTATCAGTGTGAAGCAGTCGTGAGGGAGCATCCACCTGGACTAGTGTATCGTTCGTTGTCAACATTCTGCGCATGCGCAGATAGGGAATTGTGGGAAAAGGGTATGGAAATAGACGTTTTGGGGTCTAGGTGAGACCCTAATGATCCGATGGTGCCGTATGAGGTCTTATTTTGAAGCTCTCGTGAGGGAGCATCCGCCTGGACTAGTGTGTCGTTCGTGATACATTCTGCGCATGCGCAGACAGGGAATTGTGGGAAAAGGGTATGGAAATAGACGTTTTGGGGTCTAGGTGGGCCCCTAATGGTCTGATGGGGTCGAGTGAGGTATCAATGTGAAGCATACGTGAGGGAGCATCCGGACTAGTGTGTCGTTCGTTTTCAACATTCTGCTGCGCAGGTCCGGGTAGGTCTGTATATAGGCTCATATAGTCCCATATTGGCTATATGGGAGGGGGGGAGATCAATTTTTTTTCTGGGTGTTACTATGGGTTGTGGGGTCTCGTTTTTCACGTTTCGCTGAGAAAAACACAATGGGAGGGGTCCCGGAGCGAATCGGTGAAATTTTTGGAAAAAGTCACCGAGGTCTGTGTAAATATACGAGCGTCTAGTCCGTCATTCATAATTCAGCCGTCGTCCATTAAAGAATATCCGCGTCCATAATCCAAAGACCTATTCCATATCCATATAACAGGATTAGCACCAAATTCAAAAAAGACAATCATAGTATACATAAACATAGGCTAGTTTCCTGCAAGAGAGAAGCGGGCAACAGTTTTCAATGATGCCGACAAGACATCATGATGTTCCAAAAATATAAAATCCGTATCGCTGATCAGTATTCTTAATCCATATTAATCGTTCTAAAGTCGTTATCTAGAGAATGATGTATCTCAGTCACGCTTTGATTGTGACTGTTCATATGAGCACCATGAGGATGTTGAAGTACATGGATTCATACGGCCCCTAGCCCCGGGTTAAGCGGAATTAGACACAAGTTACGAAACGTAACGCCATAGATCTTGCACGCTACGTTCGTATTTTGCTATCAGAATGCGATATGTATCGCCAAATTTGAGAAACTTTGAGTGGAGGTGCTTGGAGGAATAGCCCTGTTTTGTAAGTTTCTGCAACAATGTTTTGTGACGTTGATTGAAATCGTCACAATTAACGCAGGATCTAGCAAATGCTACTAGGCGAGATATGTATACGCCATATGCAGGTCCCACTGGAATATTACTGTCCAGAAAGGGATAATTTACGATGTCGAAATTGTAATCATCTCTTTTGTCATAAAGTCGACGAGAGAGAATGCCCGCTTCATTTTTGTAGAGATATCGATCTAAATATGATGTGCCTGTAGGGCTATCTGTAGTTTCCTTCAAATCGAGTGAAGGTGGATATATATCCTTCACTGCGTCATTTATATAGCGATTATCCACAGCGAGAAGATCGTCTATATAGCGTTTGGTGAATGAGAAGGAACGGGCTTTGAATGGATCGATTTTTGAAAGCGCCTGGATATAGTCATATTCATAAGAGAACAGATACAGGTCAGCCAAGAGCGGTGCGCAATTAGTACCCATTGGAATACCTATATGCTGTTGATATATTGTGTTGCCAAATTTCACATAGATATTTTTAATGAGAAATTCAAGCAACTCTATAAACAAAGAAACATCCCATGAATGATATCTCTTGTATGTAGTAGAGCTAAAGAATGCTTTATGGCTTCCGACATTAATATATCTACGATCAGTTTTCTTGAACACAGATATTATTAATGAACTTAGACGGTCAATAAGGTCCTGATGAGGGATTGTAGTATAGAGAGTCGAGAAATCCCATGTGGATACATGTCTGTACGGTATGTGACCTTTAGCATCAAGTTCCTCCGTAAGACATTTTGAGTTTTTTAATATCCACATACATTCAACGCCAGAGTTTTTAGAAATAGTGGCGCAATACCTTTCCCAAAATGCTTTTACCTCCTGAAGGGCCCTCGTCAATAGGGTTGAAAGAAGCTTGGTGGTGCAGCTTCTAGAACCAGCTATGAATCTAGCTTTGTATGGTGATTTATGCATTTTGGGAGTCCAGTATACTTTTGGTATGTCGTTATGATTGGTTGGAAGACAAATACCTCTTTCCCTGAGAAACGTTTTGTGATTGTTAAATAAATCTTCCAGAGTAAATGAAGTTTGGGAGTAAGTAGACGTATTTGATGATGATAGGTCTACACTCAATTCTTTAACCAGCACCTGGTAATAGTAATATTTACATATGAATATTATATTATTTGGAGCTTTGTCTGCTGGGACAATGACGAATTTACTCTGGAGATTTGCAAGAACTTCTTGCGAATTGAGGTTTCTCAGTACTTGTTTTGCTTGGGGAAGAGTACTTCTGTCAATATGGCGGATTGTTTCAACGACCTTGCTTTTGGTGAGGTCCAGCCAATCAGCGAGTACTGTAGGTTCAACTTTTTCTCGCTTCGACCAATCAATAACGTACTGTTCCAATGCAGACAGGACTATCTTCTGGTCAACCTTCAGATTTATTCTTCTCGGCTCTCTATATTTAGGTCCTTTCATCAGGAGTAATTTCAGGTCCTTATCACTCACCACATCAAGGCCACCAGTCACAACATGTTTGCATGGTGTATAGATAAAGTTCGACGATTCACAATCACAACTATAGCCTCCTGACGTGTATAAATTCCAGTCAAACTCCCTGACAGCATTGGAGTAATTGAATATTTTGGTGGCTATAGATTTAGTGTACTTATACGAAATGCAATGAGGTTCTGTGAACTTAAAATAGTTTGGTACACCGTTGTGTACCTCTGGATCATTCAGGATTCGAGGTAAATTAATAATGTCCAGTCCTTTATCTAAGTAGTTGAGTTTCAAGAAAAGCCGATCTTGAGATGTTTCGATTATGTTTCACTGGACGATACAACCGAAAATACGCTATATCTTGACATACTTTACTGATTGTTGGTGGTATTATATTTCCTGAAGACGCAGATTGTTGTATACCTTTGGCTATTCGATCTAAAGCTCTCAGAGGTAACGCATACAGAACTGTACGTAAGCTATGTATACTATTGGGTGTGTTAGATAAACCCACTAAATAATTTAAAGTGATATGATCGTGAATCATCGAACTATTAAACTTTCGCCAACCATGGCTGCGATGCCTCCGCTGATGGGGTTTAAATAGCTGCGTAATGTTGGATATATTTGAACGGCGGTTTGTAGCATTGCCGAACCCACTGGCATTATCATTTAAACCAAACGGAAACACCGACCCAAGTTCTAGCATCCAGAATAATTCCCGCTCTCGGATTTTTCTCTCAAATCCAAAGGGGGAGTCATTGGTAGACATAGGCTGGCTATGGGGGTATAGGTTCAACCTGGGAAATTCACACACGTTCATTGTGATATGGGTTGTTTGGTCTTGTTTTTCACGTCTCGTCATTTAGAACACGATGGGAAGCGTCCCGGAGCGAAACGGTGAAATTTGTGGAAAAAGTTCACCGAGGCCTGGGTAGGCCCATATAGTTCCATACTGGCTATGGAGGTATAGGTCCATCCTGGGAAATTCACACACGTTCATTGTGATATAGGTTGTTTGGTCTTGTTTTTCACGTCTCTGCATTTAGAACACAATGGGAGGGGTCCCGGAGCGAATGGGTGAAATTTTTGGAAAAAGTCACCGAGGTCTGCATATAGCCCCATAGGCTGGCTATGGGGGTATAGGTCCAACCTGGGAAATTCACACACGTTCATTGTGATATGGGTTGTTTGGTCCTGTTTTTCACGTCTCGTCATTTAGAACACGATGGGAAGGGTCCCGGAGCGAAACGGTGAATTTTTTGGAAAAAATTCACCGAGGCCTGGGTAGGCCCATATAGTTCCTTACTAGCTATGGAGGTATAGGTCCATCCTGGGAAATTCACACACGTTCATTGTGATATGGGTTGTTTGATCTTGTTTTTCACGTCTCGTCATTGAGAATACGATGGGAAGGGTCCCGAAGCGAAACGGTGAAATTTTTGAAAAAAGTTCACCGAGGCCTGGGTAGGCCCATATAGCCCCATACTGGCTATGGGGGATAGGTCCACACTGAGTGGACGTTTTGGGGTCTAGGTGAGCCCCTAATGATCCTAGGGTGTCGTATGAGGTCTTATTTTGAAGTTCTCGTGGAGGAGCATCCGACTGGACTAATGGTTGGTCCGTTTTCAATATTCTGCGCATGCGCAGTCTGGCCGTAGTATAGAAAGCAGGCATTTTGGAGGGTATGTGGGGGTGTGTTTGGGGTAGAGATGGGACGCTATGGATCCGAATGGGTCGTGGAAGGTGTCAAAGTGAAGCTTGTGTGGGGTAGAGTCAGAATGGCGTGTTTTAAAATGCAAGTCGCGTTATTCTGCGCATGCGCAGCTGGTTGTAGTAAGTAAAGTGGTCATTTTGGGGCAGTACAGGAAGGCACTTCCGTATGTCGGCACTTCTTCCCACTTCCCTTTATATGTGTTGTAATTTGGGGTAGAGATGGACCATCCTTGGTCCGAATGCGTCCTGGGAGGTGTCATTTTGTAGCTCTCGGGGTGTAGACCCCGATTCGGGGGCTGTCCACATCATCTGTGACGTCATAGGTGACGTCATCAGTACGAGTAGTAGCGGAAGTGGGCATTTTGGGGCAGTGAAGGATGGTATTTGGTGTAGAGATGGACCAACCTTGGTCCGAATGCGTCGTGGGAGGTGTCATGTTGTAGTTCTCGTGGTGGAGACCACGATTTGGGGCACGTCCGCAGCATCTGTGACGTCATCGGTGACGTCATCAGTACGAGTAGTAGCGAAAGCGGGTATTTTGGGGCAGTAAATGAAGATATTTGGTGTAGAGATGGACCATCCTTGGTCCGAATGGGTCGTGTGACGTGTCATCTTGTAGCAACGCCCGCCAACACTAAGCTCAATGCTTCAACGCCCTGGTGAAATAGCTCAGAAGGTCTGATTTTCTAGATATTCCATGGAATTGTCACTAATTCTTCGAAATGCAGTGACGTCCGTCGTTACGCCTTAACAGACCGGAGAGAGAACAACAACAACAACAAGGATGACACACGAGAGAACAACAACAACAAGAAGTTTTTTCATATAGTTTATTCTCCCCAATGTTACATCATACCCACGCTGGGGGAGCCGCGTTGGGTATGTTTACAATTCAAGAAGACTCTTGTCCAATCAGAGGCCACCACTTGCATCTGTCATATTCGTTCCTGTCCGTTAGATGTATTCTTGTACAATCAGAAGTCTCCATTTCAGAAATTTCCATCTTCGGCCATGTTCGCTCTGAACCGTTTGTTCTAATCATCGTCGGGCAGGCCAGGATACCGTTGAGGCAACATATCCTCAGATAGTTGTTTGCGCATTCTGAGTATTTATCAGTGCATGGATGAATACATTCACCCAATGGGAAAATTCCGTAATTTGGTCACGAAGAACGTAACATTGGTCACCCTCTCTACGACCCATTGGAAGTTGGGGTGCTGTTCATAGGCCCATCCGAAGACATCCAATTGGTCCACTTGGTCCAGTACGGGCTGTAACGACGCCCGGTTAATGATGGTACGGCTGGTCAAATACCCCGATGTTACTGCTCGGGTAAAAGTATCGGACTTGGCCTGTCTGCTTATGCTGTAGTACATAACCAAATGCCAGATTTAATTTGAAGGACGTAGCTTGGTCATTGAAGATGGCTTCCACGTAGCTGCGTAGACGGGCGAGGTGGGTCAGTCGGAACTTGTAGATATCTTGAATATGGCGATGACGGTGGAAACAGTGCCGTGTCATGGGCCAATGGTGCCGATAGATGTCACTCACTGGATGGGCGTCCTGTAAGAGATCGCTAGGAACATTTATGGGCTCGTCTAGAAAATGTTCGATGTTGTCAGGCGTATGACTCGAAACCGTAACGCTGGAGTCCGGTTGGATATCCAGGCTCTTCTGAACTGTGGGTATAGGCGGGCTCTCCGTGATCGCATCACCAGTGGCATTCGTCTCCCCGGGCTCATTTTCACTGGACCTGACCCTCCTGGGTGCCTCTTTAGTGGGTAGTTTTCGCCTAAACCATACAGACGGATCATGAATCAAACGCTGATGCCGTCGTAACTGACTGGGTCGTTTGAAGAGTTGACCACATTCATTACATTGTTCCGTCGCGCTCTCGTGGAGTGAGCGTTCGTGGCGCAGTAAAGCATCTTCCCGATTAAATGACCGTGCGCAGGTTATACAAGTATACCGTCCGCCGTTGTGGGCGGCGGTCTCGTGGCGACGTAAATTGTCTAGACGAGTAAACTGCTTCTGGCAAGTTGTGCAAGTGAACATCTTGGTGGTTGACAGAGTGTCTGATGAAACGGCCAGTCCGCTTTCCTTTTATAGCACACTAGCTGGTGATCTATTTTTAGCACACTCAGTTCAACTACCCACAAGTGGAGGACTGAGATGTACTGGTGTACGACTGAGCCGCATTGCGCGCGCGCGTGTGTGTGTGTGTGGGGGGGGGGGGCAGTGGATTTTACATCCGGGATCTTGTCAACATCCGGGTTTCCAAGTGGGTTTTTCCCGTCGTTCCTCCGTCTTCCATCCAAGTACTGTGGTTTTACATCCGGGTCCTCAGCTTACATCCGGGTTTTTTCATGAGCCGCATTGCGCGCGTGTGTGTGTGTTTGTGTTTGTATCCATCCGTACACAATGTAGAATTACGTTCTCTCCGAAACCTTCCTCTCATCGCACCTAATCCGTTAGGAAAAAACAATTGCTCATAGGTAAGCATTTTTCTGGACCTGACCATGGCTGGGATAACTTTAGTATTCAGATCATAGACGTCGTCTATCCAACTACCAATGACTCCCCCTTTGGATTTGAGAGAAAAATCCGAGAGCGGGAATTATTCTGGATGCTAGAACTTGGATCGGTGTTTCCGTTTGGTTTAAATGATAATGTCAGTGGGTTCGGCAATGTTACAAACCGCCGTTCAAATATATCCAACATTATGCAGCTATTTAAACCCCATCAACGGAGGCATCGCAGTCATGGTTGGCGAAAGTTTAATAGTACGATGATTCACGATCATATCACTTTAAATTATTTAGTGGGTTTATCTAACACACCCAATAGTATACATAGCTTACGTACAGTTTTCTATGCGTTACCTCTGAGAGCTTTAGATCGAATAGCCAGAGATATACAACAATCTGCGCCTTCAGGAAATATAATACCACCAAAAATCGGTAAAGTATGTCAAGATATAGCGTATTTTCGGTTGTATCGTCCAGTGAACATAATCGAAACATGTCATGATCGGCTTTTCTTGAAACTCAACTACTTAGATAAAGGACTGGACATTATCAATTTACGCTGTACCAAACTATTTTAAGTTCACAGAACCTCCTTGCATTTCATATAAGTATACTAAATCTATAGCCACCAAAATATTCAATTACTCCAATGCTGTCAGGGAGTTTGACTGGAATTTATACACGTCAGGAGGCTATAGTTGTGATTGTGAATCGTCGAACTTTATCTATACACCATGCAAACATGTTGTGACTGATGACCTTGATGTGGTGAGTGATAAGGACCTGAAATTACTCCTGATGAAAGGACCTAAATATAGAGAGCCGAGAAGAATAAATCTGAAGGCTGACCAGAAGATAGTCCTGTCTGCATTGGAACAGTACGTTATTGATTGGTCGAAGCGAGAAAAAGTTGAACCTACAGTACTCGCTGATTGGCTGGACCTCACCAAAAGCAAGGTCGTTGAAACAATCCGCCATATTGACAGAAGTACTCTTCCCCAAGCAAAACAAGTACTGAGAAACTCCAATTCGCAAGAAGTTCTTGCAGATCTCCAGAGTAAATTCGTCATTGTCCTAGCAGACAAAGCTTCAAATAATATATAATATTCATATGTAAATATTACTATTACCAGGTGCTGGTTAAAGAATTGAGTGTAGACCTATCATCATCAAATACGTCTACTTACTCCCAAACTTCATTTACTCTGGAAGATTTATTTAACAATCACAAAACGTTTCTCAGGGAAAGAGGTATTTGTCTTCCAACCAATCATAACGACATACCAAACGTATACTGGACTCCCAAAATGCATAAATCACCATACAAAGGTAGATTCATAACTGGTTCTAGAAGCTGCACCACCAAGCTTCTTTCAACCCTATTGACGAGGGCCCTTCAGGAGGTAAAAGCATTTTGGGAAAGGTATTGCGCCACTATTTCTAAAAACTCTGGCGTTGAATGTATGTGGATATTAAAAAACTCAAAATGTCTTACGGAGGAACTTGATGCTAAAGGTCACATACCGTACAGACATGTATCCACATGGGATTTCTCGAATTTCTATACTACAATCCCTCATCAGGACCTTATTGACCGTCTAAGTTCATTAATAGTATCTGTGTTCAAGAAAACTGATCGTAGATATGTTAATGTCGGAAGCCATAAAGCATTCTTTAGCTCTACTACGTACAAGAGATATCATTCATGGGATGTTTCTGTTTATAGAGTTGCTTGAATTTCTCATTAAAAATATCTATGTGAAATTTGGCAACACAATATATCAACATCATATAGGTATTCCAATGGGTACTAATTGCGCACCCCTGTTGGCTGACCTGTATCTGTTCTCTTATGAATATGACTATATGCACGCGCGTTCAAAAACCGATTCATTCAAAGCCCGTCCCCTCTCATTCACCAAACGCTATATAGACGATCTTCTCGCTGTGGATAATCGCTATATAAATGACGCAGTGAAGGATATATATCCACCTTCACTCGATTTGAAGGAAACTACAGATAGCCCTACAGGCACATCATATTTAGATCGATATCTCTACAAAAATGAAGCGGGCATTCTCTCTCGTCGACTTTATGACAAAAGAGATGATTACAATTTCGACATCGTAAACTATCCCTTTCTGGACAGTAATATTCCAGTGGGACCTGCATATGGCGTACACATATCTCGCCTAGTAGCATTTGCTAGATCCTGTGTTACTTGTGACGATTTCAATCAACGTCACAAAACATTGTTGCAGAAACTTATAAAACAGGGCTATTCCTCCAAGCGCCTCCACTCAAAGTTTCTCAAATTTGGCGATACATATCGCATTCTGATAGCAAAATACGAACGTAGCGTGCAAGATCTATGGCGTTACGTTTCGTAACTTGTGTCTAATTCCGCTTAATCCGGGGCTAGGCGCCGTATGAACCCATGTACTTCAAGATTCTCATGGTGCTCATATGAACAGTCACAATCAAAGCGTGACTGAGATACACCATTCTCTAGATAACGACTTTAGAATGATTATTATGGATTAAGAATACTGATCAGCGACACGGATTTTATATTTTTGGAACATCATGATGTCTTGTCGGCATCATTGAAAACTGTTGACCACTTCTCTCTTGCAGGAAACTAGCCTATGTTTATGTATACTATGGTTGTCTTTTTTGAATTTGGTGCTAATACTGTTATATGGATATGGAATAGGTCTTTGGATTATGGACGCGGATATTGTTTAATGGACGACGGCTGAATTATGAATGACGGACTAGACGCTTGTACATCTATCGGCGCCATTGGCCCATGATCCGGCACTGTTTCTACCGTCATCGCCCTGTTCAAGATATCTACAATTTTCGACTGACCGACCTCGCCCGTCTACGTAGCTACGTGGAAGCCATCTTCAACGATCAAACTACGGCCTTCAAGTTGAATCTGGCGTTTGGTTATGTGCTGCAGCATAAGGACACAGACCAAGCCCGATACTTTTACCCGAGCAGTAACATCCGGGTATTTGACCAACCGTTTACCATCATTAACCGGGCGTCGCTAGATACGATGCTGGAGAAACTGGACACCGTGGACCCCTTGGAATGGGCCCAACACACAATGGGTTGTAGAGTAGAGAGGATGACCAATGTCACGTTTTTCGTTACCGAGCTGACCGACCACCCCCATCGGCTGAATGCGTCACCCATGCACTGATGAATTATACCATAACATGTCGTACATACTCTATATGTCTACATGCTGATCGTTGACGGCGTCAACGCCAGGTGGTGGTGGTGGTGGTGTGAGGATAATAAAACGTGTATTACGCAATGTGGCTGTTGTTGTCTCTTGGTTGTGTTTATATTGAATGGGTCTGAGCATATTGATGCGATGAGAGGAAGGTTTCGGAGAGAACGTAATTCTACATTGTGTACGGGTGGATACAAACACAAACACATACACACACGCGCGCAATGCGGCTCATGAAAAACCCGGATGTAAGCTGAGGACCCGGATGTAAAACCACAGTACCTGGATGGAAGACGGAGAAACGACGGGAAAAACCCACTTAGAAACCCGGATGTTAACAAGATCCCGGATGTAAAATCCACTGCCCACACACACACACACGCACGCACACACACACACACACACACACACGCGCGCGCGCAATGCGGCTCAGTCGTACACCAGTACATCTCAGTCCTCCACTTGGGGGTAGTTGAACTGAGTGTGCTAAAAATAGATCACCAGCTAGCGTGCTATAAAAGGAAAGCGGCCTGGCCGTTTCATCAGACACTCTGTCAACCACCAAGATGTTCACTTGCACAACTTGCCAGAAGCAGTTTACTCGTCTAGACAATTTACGTCGCCACGAGATCGCCGCCCACAACGGCGGACGGTATACTTGTATAACCTGCGCACAGTCATTTAACCCTTTCACTGTTTAACCTGGGTTCTCCTGCCATGTCGCGGCCTTTACAAGAATACTGTACACTTAGACGTGTCGTCCATGCTTTGATGTCAAAATAATAGGAAATGCCATTTGCGGATGCGCCAGTAACGACGGAGTTACCTTCTGTTTGATCAGCGTGTCTGTCGGGAAGGTGCTTTAATGCGCCACGAACGCTCACTCCACGAGAGCGCGACGGAACAATGTAATGAATGTGGTCAACTCTTCAAACGACCCAGTCAGTTACGACGGCATCAGCGTTTGATTCATGGTCCGTCTCTACGGTTTAGGCGACAACTACCCACTAAAGAGGCACCCAGGAGGGTCAGGCCCAGTGAAGATGAGCCCGGGGAGACGAATGCCACTGGTGATGCGATCACGGAGAGCCCGCCTATACCCACAGTTCAGAAGAGCCTGGATATCCAACCGGACTCCAGCGTTACGGTTTCGAGTCATACGCCTGGCAACATCGAACATTTTCTAGACGAGCCCATAAATGTTCCTAGCGATCTCTTACAGGACGCCCATCCAGTGAGTGACATCTATCGGCACCATTGGCCCATGACACGGCACTGTTTCCACCGTCATCGCCCTATTCAGGATATCTGCAATTTCCGACTGACCCACCTCGCCCGTCTACGCAGCTACGTGGAAGCCATCTTCAATGACCAAGCTACGTCCTTCAAATTAAATCTGGCATTTGGTTATGTACTACAGCATAAGCAGACAGACCAAGTCCGATACTTTTACCCGAGCAGTAACATCGGGGTATTTGACCAGCCGTACCATCATTAACCGGGCGTCGCTACTGCCCGTGCTGGACCAAGTGGACCAATTGGATGTCTTGGGATGGGCCTATGAACAGCGCCCCAACTTCCAATGGGTCGTAGAGAGGGTGACCAATGTTACGTTCTTCGTGACCAAATTACGGAAACTTCCCATCGGGTGAATGTATTCGTTCATGCACTGATAAATATTCAGAATGCGCAAACAACTATCTGAGGATATGTTGCCTCAACGGTATCCTGGCCTGCCCGACGATGATTAGAACAAACGGTTGAGGGCGAACATGGCCGAAGATGGAACTTTCTGAAATGGAGACTTCTGATTGGACAAGAATACATCTAACGGACAGGAACGAATATGACAGATGCAAATGGTGGCCTCTGATTGGACAAGAGTCTTCTTGAATTGTAAACATACCCAACGCGGCTCCCCCCAGCGTGGGTATGATGTAACATTGGGGAGAATAAACTATATGAAAAAACTTGTTGTTGTTGTTCTCTCGTGTGTCATCCTTGTTGTTGTTGTTGTTCTCTCTCCGGTCTGTTAAGGCGTAACGACGGACGTCACTGCATTTCGAAGAATTAGTGACAATTCCATGGAATATCTAGAAAATCAGAGCTTCTGAGCTATTTCACCAGGGCGTTGAAGCATTGGGCTTAGTGTTGGCGGGCGTTGCTACAAGATGACACCTCACACGATGCATTTGGACCAAGGATGGTCCATCTCTACACCAAATATCTTCCTTTACTGCCCCAAAATACCCGCTTTCGCTACTACTCGTACTGATGACGTCACCGATGCTGCGGACATGCCTCAAATCGTGGTCTCCACCACGAGAACTACAACATGACACCTCCCACGACGCATTCGGACCAAGGATGGTCCATCTCTACACCAAATACCATCCTTCACTGCCCCAAAATGCTCACTTTCGCTACTACTCGTACTGATGAGGTCACCAATGACGTCAAAGATGCTGTGGACAGCCCTCAAATCGGGGTCTACACCCCGAGAGCTACAAGATGACACTTCCCTAGACACATTCGGACCAAAGATGGTCCATCTCTACCCCAAATACCTTCCTTCACTGCCCCAAAATGCCCACTTTCGCTACTACTCGTACTGATGACGTCACCTATGGCGTCACAGATGCTGTGGACAGCCCCCAAATCGGGGTCTACACCCCGAGAGCTACAAAATGACACCTCCCAGGACGCATTCGGACCAAGGATGGTCCATCTCTACCCCAAATACCTTCCTGTACTGCCCCAAAATGACCACTTTACTTAATACAACCAACTGCGCATGCGCAGATTAACGCGACTTGCACTTAAAAACACGCCATTCTGACTCTACCCCACACAAGCTTCACTTTGACACCTTCCACGACCCATTCGGACCCATAGCGTCCCATCTCTACCCCAAACACACCCCCACATAATCCCCCAAAATGCCTGCTTTCTATAATCCGGCCAGACTGCGCATGCGCAGAATATTGAAAACGGACGAACCATTAGTCCAGTCGGATGCTCCTCCACGAGAGCTTCAAAATAAGACCTCACACGACACCATAGGATCATTAGGGGCTCACCTAGACCCCAAAACGTCCACCCCGTATGGGCCTATACCCCCATAGCCATGGGCTTACCCAGGCCTCAGTGAACTTTTTCCCAAAATTTCACCGTTTCGTTTCGAAACCCTTCCCATCGTGTTCTAAATGACGAGACGAGAAAAACAAATCCAAACAACCGATATCACAATGAACGTGTGTGAATTTCCCAGGTTGAACCTATACCCCCATAGCCAGCCTACGGGGCTATATACAGACCTCGGTGACTTTTTCCAACAATTTCACCGATTCGCTCCGGGACCCCTCCCATTGTGTTTTTCTCAGCGAGACGTGAAAAACGAGACCCCACAACCCATAGTAACACCCACAAAACAAATTGACCACCCCTCCGCCCATATATCCAATATGGGACTATATGAGCCTATATACAGACCTACCCGGACCTGCGCAGCAGAATGTTGAAAACGAACCACACACTAGTCCAGGCGGATGCTCCCTCACGTATGCTTCACATTGATACCTCACTCGATCCCATCAGACCATTAGGGGCCCACATAGACCCCAAATATTTCCATACCCTTTTCCCACAATTCCCTGTCTGCGCATGCGCAGAATGTTGAGCACGAACGACACACTAGTCCAGGCGGATGCTCCCTCACGAGAGCTTCAAAATGACCTCATTCGACACCATCGGATCATTAGGGCTCACCTAGACCCCAAAAAGTAGAGAATGAAGATCTGCAAATATTTGAAAATTGCATTGATCAGGAGGAAATACTATATGCCTTACAGTCTATGAACCTTAACAAGTCGCCAGGGTGTGATGGACTGACTGTGGAATTTTACTCAACATTTTGGCAGAACTTGAAAGAATTATATTTGGATAGTTTAAATCACAGCATAGAGTGTGGCAACTTATCAATATCCCAATGTAGAGGGCTAATAACTCTAATTGAAAAACCTGAACGTGACTTAAAAGATCTTAAGAACTGGCGTCCAATAACTTTACTGAATGTGGACTATAAAATATTTGCTAAAACTCTAGCTTTGCGTATTAAGCGGGTTATAGAAAAGCTTGTACATTCCACACAAACAGGTTTCCTTAGTCACAGGTTCATAGGGGAAAACATTAGAGCGATCCTAGATCTATTAGAATCTGATATTGAAGAGGGATATTTGCTATTTTTGGATATTGAAAAGGCATTTGACTCATTAGAATATTTGTTTATTTACAAATCTCTGAAGCTGTTCAATTTTCCTGATTCATTCATTAGGTTTGTTCAGGTATGTTACTGTAAAACTGAAAGTGCAGTGTTAAATAGTGGAAGGACAACTCGTTGGTTTAAGAATGAACGAGGAACAAAGCAAGGGTGTCCTCTCTCTCCTTATATTTTTATTCTGTGTGCAGAGCTACTCAATCATGCTATACGTAAGGACGACAATATCCAAGGTATACTAATAGGCCGCACCGAGTATAAAGGGGTCTATCTTGCAGATGATTCTGTCGCATTTGCAAAGAACTGGCAATCTGCCATCAATATTTTGCGGTTCTACCAACATCAGAATAGGTATTCAGGTCTGTGCTTGAGTATAGATAAATGTGCAGCCTTTCCCCTTGCGGCAGAGAACCAAGATTTACCAGTTAAAACAGTGGAGGAAATAAAATGTCTGGGAGTGACCGTGTCTAGGATAGATCAAGATAGGGCTAGTGAATCTGATATAATTCGACAAAAACTTAAAATAGAGAAGCGATTTAATATCTGGAAACAAAGAATGCTATCCATTTTTGGCCGAAATTTGTTAATGAAATCGGAGGGGATTTCCAGGTTGGTCCATTTAGCGAGTGTCCTTCACTTGGACGATTCATATGTAAAAACGGTTAACAAGTTGTTCTATTCATTTGTATGGAATAGCAAAGTAGAAAAGGTTAAACGAAGTCAAATGTGTTTAGAGATGGAAAAGGGAAGGATAAAAGCACTTGATTTTACCTTGATGAACAAAGCTTTAAAACTGGTTTGGCTTGCTCGATATTTTTCCTTGAATAATAGTTTATGTAAGCCCTTTATTGACTTGGCATTTAGATCATGTGGTGGGTTGGAACTTGTTCTTCACTGTAATTTCCTCCCTAGCAAATTATTGTTAACAAATTCCTTCTATTTGGATATGCTGAAATTTTATAAAGAGGTGCAGAATCGATACAATAGTATCAATGATATCTCTGCTGACATATTTAATGAAGTGATATGGAATAATACAAGATTCACTTACAAGCGAAAATCCTTCTTTGATGAGGATTGGTATGGAGCTGGGATCATTTTTGTCTGGCAGCTTTTAGATGAAAGTGGGAATTTTCTCAAGTTTGACAGACTTAGTGAAAAGTTTAATTTGGTAACAACCAACATTTTGTTTAACATTTACACCAAAGCGGTTAAAAAGAAACTTGGTAGCAATTTATTTAACCCACGCAATTGCTTGACAAAGCTCCCAGACAAACCAGTTATAACCAATATCAACTTGGATGCTTGCAGCACCAAGTGTAAGTTTTTTTACAATTTGCTTTTGACATTACAAACTAATGAAAAATTGGATAGACCAGAATTTACAGCTTATAAAACCATAAGTAACCTACCAGTGGAAAACAAAATAAAGCAACTACAATTTAAACTTTTGTATAATTTATTTCCATGTAATGTTTACTTACATAAAATCAAAGTGAAGGCCAGCAACTTGTGTGATAAATGTGGCCAGGTTGATAGTGTTCGACATGCAATGTATGCATGCTCTACAGCACAAATGTTTTGTGAACATCTTCACGTATGGCTCCATTTGATATTTCGTACATGGGGCTATGAGTTTGATGACCCAATGGATGATAAAATGATAATGTTTGGATTTGTATACTTTCCCCATACGAAGTTGCCATATAATATCAAAATGGTACTGGAGTATGTTCTTGCCTGTGCAAGATACTTCATATATAGATCAAAATATACAAATGAAACTCTCTATCTAACAACTTTTAAAGTCTACTTGAAGCAAAATATTGATGTTTTACAGAAATCCAAAATCTCCAAGTATAAACTGATAAATGAAAATATTCGTAAATATATAGCATCTGCGATATGATTTCAGTCATTTTACATACATGTACTACATTGTTACAACATATCTTTGTGGTCCTAGTTTATCGGAGTTAGTAACCGCAAAGCCTATGTATTTCATATGTAACCGAGTCGGAGTTGATAGATACCAGTATGTATTTTTCAGTAGCCTATGTAATTTTCATTAGCCTATGTCCATCATTGAAATACCTATGTCACTGTGTTAAGTACAATACTGCTGTTGCCATGCACCCATAGTATGCATGATGCCCTGTCATATATGGTGGTTAACATCTGATAGTAATAAGCCCCACTCCCCAGGGATCCTGGACCTTGGGAGTGTTAAGTGTAACAGGAATGCAGAATAAAGTATGAAAAAAAACAAAAAAAACAAAAACAAAACAATTCCCTGTCTGCGCATGCGCAGAACGTCGAACACGAATGACACACTAGTCTAGGCGGATGCTCCTACAGGTCACAAACCACTAAATATTCGCCTTACTTAATATGTAGTAAATTGGCCGAGCACATCTTGAGAAAACTATATTCCCTAATATTCGCCGCCACAAATGACCCACCACACCAGGTAGCCTGGCCTTTCCGCTCAAACATATGGAAAATTCAGCATACATTCCCCACCATTTTTTCGAGATGAGACCGCCAGAAATAGGGTCATCCAGCCCGACACCATTACGGCAAATTTCGGAGGTGCCAATCAAACTGGCCCAGATTTGTTCCGATTAAAATTTGAAAAGGTGGTTTTGATATATTTTAGAGCCAAATATTATAGAAACATTTTAAAATACGTCACAGACCATTTCTGGCCCAGTCAGGTATAATGGCCAATCAATGTTCGCCGGAAGTCAAGTCCTGATAACAATCTTGGACCCACTTTCTGCAATGGAGGTTTGTGACCTTCACGAATGCTTCACATTGATACCTCACTCGACTCCATCGGACCATTAGTGGCTAACCTAGACTCCAAAACGTCTATTTCCATACCCTTTTCCCAAATTTCCCTGTCTGTGCATGCGCAGAATGTTGACAACGAACGATACACTAGTCCAGGTGGATGCTCCCTCACGACTGCTTCACATTGATACCTCACTCGATCCAATCGGCCCACAAGTGGCCCACCTAGACCCCAAAACGTCTATTTCCATACACTTTCTCTACTGCGCATGCGCAGAATGACGTCAGGTCCACGTCACACACAGCCCGTTGGATACTCCCTCGCGTATGCTTCATACTGATACCTCACTCGACCCAATCGGTCCATTAGCGGTCATTCTCACGAAAACCCACGGTTTTGGGACTACTTTCGGTCCGCGGAGGCAGACCGCATCACCGCCAGATCGCATCACCGCGGAGGAATCCATGCCCCCGAGGTTACGTCCCATTCATCCAGACCGGAAGTGACGTCATACACTTGCGCAGAACACTCATGCGCACACCTCATGACCTTCTCATTTCTGCGCACACCACTGTCTCGCGCATGCGCAGTGAGGCGAATGCGACTCGAAATCCACTCTATATACTACTTGTCGTTTTGCTAACTACAGTCATGACCATTGCCATTAGAAGTCAAAATGGCTGATTCGCGCCCGACGGCACCGAAACATACCAACTGGTTTTGTAATATGATTGTCACGCAAAACATAATACCAGTACAATAGTCTGGGAAGTGGAATGACTTCACTTACATACATGTGATGTCTTCACATTGTTCCACTGTGCCTACAGGAGTAATCAAGAAATGCAACCGAAAAAAAAAATTATGATATAGGCGAAGTAAAATATTTGAAGAGAGTAAAATGGAATAAAATAAAATATCATAGCCGCAGAAAAATATGAAGAAAACAGTGAAACAACTACCGGTATTAAAGGTATACCCAAACAGTATATCCCTCGTCTGTCCAATGCCAAATCAACGATAAACTGCATTCCCACGCGAGCTTATCATTTTCTCAAATACCGATATGTCATATAGGCCTACCAAATAATCTCTTCGGCATGGCATTGTTCCTGAATCCCACATATCACTGAGGGCATGATTATATTCAACCACCTCGCATGCGCTGTGGGGAGGTTGGATTATATTGAGATTTAACCATTTAACCATTTAAAACTTTTATATTTCAAAAGAAATACAAATCATCTCATTATTTGGAATAAATCCCCATAAATTTGTTCACGTGTACGGAATTTCGGATTCCGTAGTATTTCCCTAGAGATATCGAATAATTAACACCAGCATAATTACCGTACAAGTTTGGACGAGATATTGAACGGTACCAGGTACGTCCAGTTTGCCATTTTATTATTGGCTCACTTTTATTAACGGAGTTAAGAAAACGAAAACCAAACTTTCAAAAAGACCGAATTAAACTTCTTGAAATGTGTTTGAACATTTTTATTTTTTTATCTATGTCCAGGTGAAATTTATCATATCTGGAAATAATCAATTATCGGTATATATGTCAACTCCGTTAAAATGGGCCAATAAATTGGCAAATTGGACCCTCTAAATTATCTTGTTCAAACATGCTGGTCTTAATTATTCGATATCTCTATGTGAGTTATAAGGGTTAATTATGATTCATATAATTAATCTTAAGTACGATTTTGTTATACTTTTGTTATTTATACCTCTTGTTGGTTTATATTGTTCACAGGTAAAATTAACAACCATGCAATGAATAATCCATCGGGAGCCCCCCATTGAGACCTTGGAGTGACGTTTGCTGCACGTGACTCCCCAGTTACCGGTAAAAGCTTGAAAAGCGCATGTACCGGCAGAAGCTGTGCAGCAGGGCGTCAAAATGGCGGAATCGTTGAGAAGATTGGTCAACATCGGATCGTTCAGCATCCTTCAGGATAAATTAGAAAAGTGGCTGGGTGACTATAAAGTGAGTATATGCATGCTTTGGACCAGAGACAATGACAATCGTGAAATCCGGAATATATACCACTGTAAAAACATGGTATTATGTGCTGTCATCGACACGGTGCATGCTGAAACTTGGTTGTCAAGTCCGCGAAAATCATAAATTATGAATGACATTTTATTGTCCCGATTGTGACATTGTGTCAGTTCTGTTTATCTTTCATAATTCATCTACAAGGATGTGTTGTAGACATTTTGATATTTTCATTTTGTCTAAAAATCTGCGAATTTCCCAAGACCTCAAAATCATCTTCGAATTTCAAAATTGAAGTGTTGTTGTTGTTGATGTTGTGCATGGTTTCAAGACGCAACAGGAGGCGGGGGTTCCATTTTGCTGACAATGCTATCGCTCACACGGGCCAACCCCATTGCAGATCATTAACCATTGCCATTTTGGAGAGACTAATTTATTTTTATTTCTTTACTCAAAAGTCATCATTCCTTTTGCAATATTAACAGATTAATATGCAGGAGTCAAGCCTGCATAAGCTCCACCCTTGCCCAAGGTTTGGGGGGGGGGGCATTTCATTTGACTCCTGCGTTACTCTGTGACATTTTCAATTATTGACCTCCGGTATTTGTTTACAACCGAAGTTAAATTGGGTTTCAATGAGCATCATAGAAGTCCATCCATGTGCTGATGCAAAGAGCAAAAAATGTTGAAATACTTGCTGAATTTGAACCTCCCCACCATGCCCATGTACTCCAATTCACACTAATTTTAACAAACGGAGATGGTGTAACCACAGTATAGCTAGGTGTTTTTTTGTGGAAAACAAAGTATGTTAGTGTATCTGGATTTTAAAATTGCCAAAAACAGTAAATTTTTAGAATTCATACACCTGCCATATAGGCTACGTATCCAACATACTTTAGCAACAATCAGCCTGAAAACTGATTAAAATGATGGCAAAACTCTGGTACAAATTTTGGCGAAAGCTTTTGGATATATGCGTCAGATTTTGTTATATTTTCATGTGTTTTCCTTGCCGATCTTTTTTAATAAATGGAACAGAACGTATTTGCACAGAAATCTTATGGTATGATTATGAAAAAATAAAACCTGACATGTTTTCCTTTTACTGGTATGGATAGAAACGAGATACTCTATTTCTTCTAATTATTCCGACGGCAAAAGTTATTCTCAGGCATCTGTAAAGAGAAATTCTGCTAACATTCTACAAATTCAGTTTTTGGGATGAACAATATATTCATGCTTCAGTATTTAGCCTCAGTTGACATAAAGATAGTTTTTTCTACTTCTAAGTCTAAAAATGCTGTTCGAAAAAATAGGGTATAATATTTCGATCCTGCTGCAAGTGCAAATGTGAACCTGGATGTTCTTTTCTGTAACTGAGATATTAACAGCTGAATTTAGTAATCAAAGTTCTTTTTTCCTGTCCGTGCATTTAATTGCATTTAGGAAGGGAGGCATTTAAGCATTGAAGGGATTGCACAAACAAACAAAAAATAAAACAAAAAAAAGAAAAGATTCCCATAAGGTGAGTTTACGGGAATCCAAATGGATTCTGGTATAATTTGATGAAAAAGGAGCCCTGAAAACAAATCCAGGGGTAGAATTTGGGTGCAAATCTGGGAGTCGTCTCCCACAAACATTCACATGAAAGTCGGTTTGCGCATATCTAGTTGAATTCACTTAAGTTTTGGTCATAAATACCATTTTTTCCATTCGATGAACGATCACACAATTAATAAATTCCTCTGGATTCAATCCTGCCATTTTCATCTCAAAACCTGTAATTTTGCATTACATACAGCAAAGTGGTATACATTGTATTTCATGCCAATTGAAAAATTTCCGCCATAGCTACAATGTAATAGTTTATTTTTGGCATTTGTACTAAATCTCACTGGGGCCGAATTCTCACTCAATATGATCCTTTCTCAAGCAACAGTAAATTGCAACTTTCTTTCTGTCCAGCTTTGATATTACCATGACCTTGATTCAAGTTTTTTATTGAAAAAGTTTAATCATAGCTGCTAACAATTGACATATTTATGTTACGTCATAAACGATAATAGAAAAAAACGCAACAGAAAGCTTTGTGATGGCAAGGATTAACAATCAAATATTTATTTACAATACTAAAATCATATACAAATTAAGTAAGGTCAACTTAACAAACAGATATGAAATATAGTCTTACTGCTCAATGCTATACCGGTGTATCTCTCACAGTCCGTACTAACGTGCAAATCTCCATGCAGTCCGTTCCGACGCGCAGAAATCGCGTTCCTGTATTTTTATAGTCCACACCGCTCAGCCGTTTACTGTTCCAGCAAAGGGTCCAATCTCCGACAGTTCAATCATGTAGATAACACAGCGGTCAAAACACGGGATCAATCCAACAGGAATATACAATCCAGCAGTCAGTACTCTCAGGCAAAGGTAATATACAGTAGCACAATCTAATGCACCCACATAGAAGCCAGTTAGAATTCCTCCTAGAATGACTAAGTGTCCTGCTATATATACTCTATCGGGCATTCAAGATTATTCTATCAAATCAAGAAACTTCCACCGGTACAGCACTGACGTATGATCTAACCCAGATACCATCACAACAGCTTCTAGAAAGCTCCAAATGATTAACCCACAAAACAGTATGTATACAAGCGTAGGCTTGTGCAGATGGTGCTGCGATCCAATTACCCTCGTCATACGGGTCTCTTCGTATATCGGCCATTTCAATTTACTTGCGATAAATCGGTCACGACTACGAGAAAATTCTATGATTATAATCACAGAACAGAATGTAAACAAGTTTACATCAGCTCTATTATTCTAGAACTATCTTCAGTGTCTAATTTTATACTGCAATACCATGACATTTAATAAAATAAATATCTTCCCCTCAGCATGTAGACCTACATGTATAACTTGTTGATCATATGCCTTTTCTGAACTAGGGTACATGTACCACATAAATTGGTGTTACTGCAGAAACCATGACCATGGTGCACAACCAAACCATGTGACCAGGACTAATTACTAGTCAACCAGAATAAGTCAGACTGGTCAATGTGAAAAACAGTTTTTCAAAAATATAACTTGGATTTATCGGTACAGTGATTGATCCTGTGATTTGGCCTACATGTATATGTGGGAATGGAATACAGCTAGGGAAGATGAGAAGGAAAAGTAGGAGCAAATTTCCTGGTGAGTGATAGCCCATTCAATTCCAGCTAATGTGTCTGACCTGCATCTTCATCCTCATTTTAAACCATCAGACAAAGAAGAGCAATATTACTCTGAGTACAACAATTAGTGTAGACATAAGGCTGTTTTGGTTATTTAAAGACACGAACAATAAAACTTACATGAGAGATCAGTCAGCAATTGACAGAAGGATTCATATTCACTGGTCATGTGATCGCCATTCAGGAACCTATGAAGATGGTCAGGTCTTGGAATTGAAATAACTCTTAACATAATTACCAAGGGGGTCAACGGGACTTGGAATTGCAATATTCTAACATAATTATTACTAAGAGGGTCAGGTCTTGGAATTACAATACCTCTTAACATAATATAGTTATTAAGATGATCAGTGGGACTTGGAATTGCAATAACTCTAACATAATTACTCTAAGAGCATATTTCTTGACCATTCATTGGTGTGGGTAATCATCCATGTAAGATAGAATGATCCTTTCTCTGCCAAAGTCGACTTTGAAAAACCTCATCTTTTAGTCTGCTGTAAATGGCATAATTAGGGGTTCCTTAAGAATTAAACGGTCTACTAGTACTTCTTTTAGGTTATTTACATGTTGTACATTTTGTTTGTTGACTGAAACAATATACAGTACAGCTTGAAGAGCTTTGTGCCCTTAAGGGCTATCAGTAAAATCTTTGGGTTGTCAAGTGGTCTCTGGGTTTGCTCAATTGTCGCCCTCAAAAAGGCTTAATTGATTATAGCATATAGAATTACAAACTTTGTCAGGTTGGAATTTTGAACTTGTACATGTATTTCCCGCTACTTAACATGTTTTAAATGCATTGCCGTGATTTATGAGTCCAAGCTTGTAGTAAAAACAAGGAGCTGATTTATGACAGACCATGTGTGTTAAGACTTATGGCATATGGCTCCATGGTAACACCAATTGTATGTACCTGAACGAATCAAAGATGTCAAATCAGGGTTTTTACCCCTCGGGCAGATTCTGCCCGAGCGGTATTGTCGTTGCCTCCGTCGTCCGTCCGTCCGTCTGTCCATCATATCATTGTAAACACATTATCTCAAAAAGTCCTTCACTTACAACAATGAAACTTCATACAGTTGCTTAATGCAGCTAGTACCAGAAGCCTATTCAAAGTCGGTGTAATCGGATGTGTTTTTCAGGAGTTATGCCCCTTTATACATGTCTGTTGGTCCATATCCTTGTAAACACATTATCTCAAAAAGTCCTTCACTCACAACAATGAAACTTCATACAGTTGTTTAATACAACCAGTACCATAAGCCTATCGAAAGTCGGTGCCATTGTATGTGTTTTTCAGGAGTTATGCCCCTTTATACATGTCTGTCTGTTTTTATCCTTGTAAACACATTATCTCAAAAAGTCCTTCACTCACAACAATGAAACTTCATACAGTTGTTTAATACAGCCAGTACCAGAAGCCTATTGAAAGTCGGTGTAATCGAATGTGTTTTTCAGGAGTTCTGCCCCTTTATACATGTCTGTTGGTCCATATCCTTGTAAACACATTATCTCAAAAAGTCCTTCACTCACAACAATGAAACTTCATACAGTTGTTTAATACAGCCAGTACCAGAAGCCTATTGAAAGTCGGTGCCATGGGATGTGTTTTTCAGGAGTTCACACAAACCTGTGTGGATTGCTGTGAATAGACAGTAATCGTTCGACTACATCTACTATAGGTAATCACTGCTCTATTGCTATATTGTTTTGTCTGTCTATGATCTATATCATACAGGTAAAATTATGCCCACCCCAAATATGTGAGTTGTTGGGGTCAGAAACATTATTTCCACAATTGCTCTGGGCCCGACCCGAGGGGTCCCGATGGCGACAGCCACATGTTTTGTATTGTTTTTAAGATTTGGCAAATTTTTAACAACAGGTTCAATTTTCTAACTAATATACCCCCAGACACCCAAACTAGGATACAAATGAACAATTATTAAGACTGCCGCGAAGCGTCGCAGTCTTATTGCATCAGCTTGGTCTCATGGGGGCCAAAATCGCTTTGTCCGCAAGATTGCGAAAAAACAAAGCAGAGTTGAGACTTATCGTCACAGTGCCAAATGTGGAGAAGATATTGAACTAGAAATTCGTACCAATTTGGGCTGTAGATAAATGGAAGTCTGTTTTTCAAGCCCAAATTGTTTGTGTAACATTCTAAACCGGAAGCTGAAAATGCAATGTCCCCCCGAAAAAACTGCGCGGAAATCTCTTTGCGCATTCTGTCAAATGGGCTCTCGCGAGACTTTTACGACAGCTTCTTGAAAGTGATCTCCCTTTATGTAATTAATCTGCTCCTTGAGGGCGCTGTGGTTAGCGAAGCTTGAAAGGCAAAACTAATGGATAAATAAAAAGAACTGCACTAGATTGATGGCACGATCTGGCCTGTATTTCTATCAAGTGTTCATGCCTGGCAAGAGCAATTCGATAACCAGAACGAGCGGATTGATCGTTTTATGGCACAGGCATTTGATAAGGGTCAGTAATGGATGGTTGTCATCAGTCACCAATTTGTCTTTGTAATGATTAAAATGATATGTATGTGTAGTGTACTCGCCCTTCTCATGCTGTTAGGCCTATATATACCCCATATATTAGTAACATGGAGTCAGTATGGATGGATGATCTCTGGCCCACAGTTAGTTATTCATTGATAAATGAATAACAATTAACCTTTGTGTCGGTGTAGTAACAAATAAAACTTTATATCCTCACTATTGTCATAATGTTATATATACGGAGTGAAGGTAAATCACTCGCCATCTTGTTTGAAATTCTCTTAACAACGTTTTCCGAAACGTAACAAGTACGAGTCGTTTGATTGGTCAATGCACTGGTTGCTACGGTCATCACAAATGCCTGTGTTTTATGGTGGAGAATAAAAGCCGAATTAAACTTTGTCACTGAGTATTTTAATCTGAACAAAATCGTGCTTGCCAACACGGGCAGCTAACACATGAACATGAACGTTGCGTTGCCCGTGTCGATTTTGACTTGCTCCAGACACGCTAAACGTAGCACTCACGAGTTGATCTAGTGAAGAAACAACAACAACAACAACAATTATTTTGCTTGATTATTTGTCACGACATTTTCATTTGGGAACTCGACTTATCTCTTGAAGAATTCAATATTTATCCACTATAACACTCTTTTTTTTTGTGCGTGTTTCCCCATCGATAAAAAACAATTGTTTGGGGCAAAACTCAATTTCAAAATTTCTCAAAAATTCTATTTTTCAAATTCAAGTTTTTATTCTGGGTTTAATACTAACATAGATGAAAAAGTGGCTAACCCCCCCCAACCTGCTGTTATGATATTTAAGAAAATATCGTTCCAACAAATTTAATCTCATAATTGAATCTTTTGTTGACATGTTTCACTGAACTCCCTGGTGAGAGAAATGAGCCCACCGAGTCAACATCCATCTTAGCATGCTGAGGGGATTTCACGTTTCGCTTAAGACTGTCCTTAGCTCAACGCTATGATTCGGCATGTATTCCACATGATGCCACCTCTCGGCTGCAAAGGATATATTTCTGGAGGGACATAATCCTGTTCGAAAGTTGTTCCTGAAGCATCAAGTCACATGCCCGCCGCATTTAAACGAGCCAATGAAATTATCTGTATTTAAATATTTTGACCTGGGCATTTCAGACATGTCAGTCTCACTTGAGTGCAGAGGCGCAAGACTAGGGGATTCTATGCGAGACAAAAACGAAGTTGTGCGAATCAGCTACTTTAGTTCTCACTCTAATGGAGCATGCTTATTTGTTTTTCATATTACAAACGACCTTACCTATTTCAAAAAAATAAAATCGGCGACAGTTCACAGGAAAATGATATGCTTTTTATTTTGTGATAGGGGCATTTCGAGGCCCACCAAGAGATCATTTCAGTGGATGGCTTTCTGGAGGTGTGTCTTCGTTTTATGAATGTGATTGCGCCGTTGTCGGATCTCACGGGACCAATCGGATGTGACCAATTGGGAAATGCCCTAATATACTCGGATATCACCCATTACTGCATGGCTATGAGCAGAAGTTTCTACGTATGATCGTGCCATGCGTTAGGATGATGATCAAGATCATGAAGTGAGGACATTGATCTTGGCAATGCAGAGCTAGAGGAAGGAGATAAATCTGTCCGTGTCGTCAACGTCTCCCGATCGAGGGAAGAAAAACGTGGGTTCAAATTCTACAATGCATGAAAAAAATGGAGAAACTAGTTGGAATACATGACAGTATGGTGATAAAAACAAAAATTCAGAAGGGGTGACAAGCTGAAGTACCAGGAAGACAAGTAAAAAAATAGTTACTTCTGGACGGTAACTTTCAAAAACCTGAACGCAGATTTGGTATGTGGATAACGAGGATATCACTCGAGATTGCTTTCCATGCTGGGTACTGAGGTTCCAAACCAAATCAGTAGTTTCAATGTCGGTGGACTTCAGACGTTCTGATTTTCATTAAAATTTACTCTGAAGCATCAAATTAATTAATGGGATAAATTATAAAATTATTGTGCTTCGTACCTTTCATCCTGTTATGACTGTCAAAGGTAACTAAAGCATTACACATAACACAACCTATACACATGATCAAATTTTGGGAAATAGGAAAAACTATGTATTTCTAAAGATCACAGTCAAACATCAAAACCATAAAATCACACAGATAACGGCAGTCTTTCGAAGTCCACGAGTTCTAGTTTTTTGAAGAAGCATGCTTTTAGAAAGGCAGTATTTCAGCAATCAACAGAACTTAAGTACATGTAATGAATACAATGTTCTCCCAATATGTTAGTGACTTTTTGGTGTGAGAAAAATGGAGTTGTTGTGTTCTTTTGAAAGCTCAAATAAGAAACTGAAGGTGTGATGCACAGGTTGGATAATGGCACAGGATTGCCTGAAAACACTATTACCTTTGTTAGGCCAAATCTACATATAAATCAGTATATGCATTATTTCATCCTGAACTCGACATGTTTACAATCTATGTACATACACTCTTAGAAGAGTTCCACAATGTTGTCCAAACTTTCATTCAGGTTAATAAAAGTGTTAACAACAAGCTTGTTCTACAGGTCCAGGATCTTTTATCCTGCATGTTAAACCTACTGTACTCGGTGAGATTGTGTGTAATGGGGGGTGTGCATTTGTAACAGGGGCCAGGGGCTATTTAATAAGTGTGCTAATAACAGTCAGCGAAAGCTATAGATCTGACTGTATTACCACTATTGTGCAAATATTGTTTGATAAATTCCTGCCTTTATATTGTGAACAACAGCAAACATTGTGTGGCATGTGTATATATGTGCATGTATGTAATGTAGGTATATAGGCATGGGGTCAAAATGCCAACAGTTTAACTATTTACCCCCAAGGTCTTAACCCTGTGTCCAAACTTGCCGCATGCAAACCTTTTTTCTTGATGGAAGATAGGCAGAAAATAAGCAATTGAATACATTTTCACCTGCTCGGGCATGTTTTAAACTGAGCAGTAACTAGACAATGATCTGACATTTTAAGGGGCTATAAAAGGTGGTTTTCAATTTATAACAGTAGCACTAAATGTTTTTAATTTCACATTATCATTCACCTTCACAATTTAGGGTACAAGAGGTACATGCCGTGTTGCACAAAAATATGGTAGCAATGAACATTCATGCACAGTGTGGAATAGGCCATTAGCATGATTAGCCGGATAGCTGGAATGTGACCAATATGACAGATATGAAGTGCAGTGTAACCTCTCCTCATGTATTCGAATTTCCTCGATCTGACATAATTGGTAGGCAAAGAAATTTCTTGCGAAACGCCAGCATAAAACTAGTAAATGACCAACATAGTAAGTTCACTTACCAGTTAATGAAGGACTGGAGATTGTTCAATTGTTTGTCCCTCAGCTTGTCTTTGTCGATCTTGTCAGAAAATCCCTGGATGAAAACAAAAACAAGAAATCTGTTTATCACTGTGCTTTGGAGACCAAATTCTGTCTATCATTTTAACAGTGCACCTGGCACCCCTTTATTTCCGAATAAATAATCGCTGACCTTTAATCAGAAAATTATCCTCTCGTCATATTCTAACTTGTCCAACGCTGTTCACAACTTCTGGTGACTTGTTTGGATTGGATACAAAACAAGACTGCCCAATCGTTCTCCTCTTCATCTCCTATGGTCTTATACAGTTTTACAGTGTAATAGAGCTTCTAGAGCTAACCTAAGAGCCTACTTGTAAGTTAAATCTATAGGTGCTTATCTTCAACTTTTTTGCAAAACCACATGTTCTATTTGGTGTGAGTTCACAATTCTCGGACAAATCTTGTGACAATTTCTAGCAATTCTTTGGACATGTGGAAGAATCATGACAGGCCGTATATAATGGGGATAGAGATGATTCAGTACTCTCAGTTTTAAGGAGAGTGATCACTCTCTATCACTCAAGCACAGTGACTGCAAACTTTTCACCAAGTTTTTCTTTAGCTTTAATTAAGGAATGCGAATTACACTCCTCACAGATCCAAGGGGTTTAAATGATGACTGCATATTTGAATGACAGTAAAGATTTTCAGCCTTATAAATTCAAACAATATTCATTCATTAATAACATATCAGTTAATTATGTTATCTCAAAATATTTTTAGGTGTCGGATACGTTGCACGAAATGTAATAGATGTCTAGCATGCCTAGATTTCATGGGTTTTCGGCATACTGAAATTGGAAAGTTTTGTAAGTGTCCAAGTGAAATGTATAAGCTCAGCCATGAAACAGTAGTGTCTGTAAAGGCAAAGAATACGATGATTGAGTATGCACAATCGCTAAAGTTATTCAATTTCTCTTCTCTTTCTCTCATTACAGTTAAACACTTGTGATCAGAATGTAGCCCGGGGTTGTGAAATTATAGAGCTGAATGCCAAAGTTCAGGGTCAGCTATTCAAACTGCTCAGTATCACAGCATCAGAAGGTAGGTATTTATATTGACAATTTGTATAAGTTCAGGTACTTTGATGATCCACAATGAGGATTGCCAGCCACACTAGGCGGCGCTACATGTAGTGCTCCAACAGGTAAAGAAGACACGAACAATTATAATGTCGTTACATTATGACATTGCTTTTGTGATGTCCAGAAAAACGACATGGGCATGCTCCATTTACCTCTTGATACACGTAGCCACCTGGCGTCAGTTCCTCATTCTCAGAGTTTCAAAGGGTCGTCTCCCCTGAATTTGTCAAGTCTACTGTTCAGATTTTGTGTAATATTACTATTATTAGCCATCCATGGAGAACAGGTGTTTTGTCAGCCCATTTTCCTCCTTTGTCAAAATCGGATATTGATCTGTCAATTTTAACTCGGGGGACAGTAAATGGGACTCCGATTTGTTACATGTTTTGTAACTCATTCTGTTCTGTCAAATTGTTACCATGCATTCATAGGGATGAACCTGTACCCTTCATTAGTTATTATTACTTAAATGAAGAATGTTTAACGGGTCACATTGCGATGCATTGAGACGGTATCTCCAGATTTTCTACCGAATGGCTCGATGTAATCATAATTTCTAACATATTGAAAATTGGCAATTTAGGTGGCATGTATGGCGGGGCTAACATCATCAAGTCTCGTCTGTTGCCATGGTTGGGCCAGAATTTCTTCACAGCTGGGGGCAGTGTCACAGCCGACACGAGTTTGAGTGTACTGGCTGACACCGCGGCTAAGAACCACGAGATCAGAGACCTACAGGACATGTATGAAAGATCTCTACAAGACTTAGAGGAGGACCTGAAATTAACCAGGGCTGAAAACGATGACTTAAGGGATGAGTAAGTACACACTATAGAACTCTCTTACCTGTCAGACAGGTGTGATGTCTGTGGCTCCACCATTCAGCAGGTACAGGTGATGCATGCACTCTAAAAAAGGGACAGGCAGCGTTGGACCATATGAAATCAGAGATGGGAGGTGGTGGTGAAGGGAATATAAAGTATGAGTTTGGTTCCAACGGTAACGGAAAGTGACATGATAAATGTCAAATCAGAGAAGACAAAGAGAAAATTGAAAAGAGTTTAGAAAAGAGGACTGGGGATGTATAGGCAAGACCACTGAGCATGAGCAAACAAGATTTTTAGGGATGAAAAGAAGAGTATTGGGGATATATATACACGAGTACTGGAGATTTATGGACAAGAGTACTGGGATGTATAGACAGAGGTTTTTTGGGATGTATGGACAAGAGTACAGTGGATGTAGAGACAAAGAGTATTGGGGATGTATAGGCAAGAGTATTGGGGATGTATGAAAAAAAAATAGAACAAGAATATTGGGGATGTACAAGTATTAGGGATGTTTGGACAAGTGTGTTAGGGATGTATTACTATTATGGACAAGTGTATTAGGGATGTATAGACAAGAGTTGTATGGATGTATAGGCAAGAGTATTGGGGATGTATAGACAAGAATATTGGGGATGTATGGACAAGATTATGAGGGATGTATAGGCAAGAGTATTGGGGGGGGGGGTACAGACAAGAATATTGGGGATGTATAGACAAGATTATTGGGGATGTATAGGCAAGAGTATTGGGGATGTATAGACAAGAATACTGGGGATGTATAGGCAAGAGTATTGGGGGGTACAGACAAGAATATTGGGGATGTATAGACAAGATTATTGGGGATGTATAGGCAAGAGTATTGGGGATGTATAGACAAGAATACTGGGGATGTATAGGCAAGAGTATTGGGGATGTATAGACAAGAATATTGGGGATGTATGGACCAGAGTATTGGGGATGTATAGACAAGATTATTGAAGATGTATAGGCATGAGTATTGGGGATGTATAGACAAGAGTACTGGGGATGTATGGACAAGAGTATTTGGGGATGTATAGACAAGATTATTGGGGATGTATAGGCAAGAGTATTGGGGATGTATAGACAAGAATATTGGGGATGTATGGACCAGAGTATTGGGGATGTATAGACAAGATTATTGAAGATGTATAGGCACGAGTATTGGGGATGTATAGACAAGAGTTGTATGGATGTATAGGCAAGAGTATTGGGGATGTATAGACAAGAATATTGGGGATGTATGGACAAGATTATGAGGGATGTATAGGCAAGAGTATGGGGGGGGGTACAGACAAGAATATTGGGGATGTATAGACAAGAATATTGGGGATGTATAGTCAAGAGTATCAAATTGGGGATGTATAGACAAGAATACTGGGGATGTATAGGCAAGAGTATTGGGGGGGGGGGGTACAGACAAGAATATTGGGGATGTATAGAAAAGATTATTGGGGATGTATAAGCAAGAGTATTGGGGATGTATAGACAAGAATACTGGGGATGTATAGGCAAGAGTATTGGGGATGTATAGACAAGAATATTGGGGATGTATGGACCAGAGTATTGGGGATGTATAGACAAGATTATTGAAGATGTATAGGCACGAGTATTGGGGATGTATAGACAAGATTATTGGGGATGTATAGGCAAGAGTATTGGGGATGTATAGACAAGAATATTGGGGATGTATGGACCAGAGTATTGGGGATGTATAGACAAGATTATTGAAGGTGTATAGGCACGAGTATTGGGGATGTATAGACAAGAGTACTGGGGATGTATGGACAAGAGTATTGGGGATGTATAGACAAGATTATTGGGGATGTATGGACAAGAGTATTGGGGATGCATAGAAAAGAGTATTGGTGATGTATAGAAAAGAGTATTGGAGATGTATGGACAAGAGTATTGGCGATCTATAGACAAGATTATTGGGGATGAGGATGTATAGACGAGTATTGGGGATGTATAGACAAGAGTATTGGGGTTGTATAAATAAGAGTATTGGAGATGTATGGACAAGAGTATTGGAGATCTATAGACAAGATTATTGGGGATGAGGATGTATAGACAAGAGTATTGGGGATCTATAGACAAGAGTACTGGGGATGTATAGACAAGAGTACTGGGGATCTATAGACAAGAGTACTGGGGATGTATAGACAAGAGTATTGGGGATCTATAGACAAGAGTATTGGGGATGTATAGACAAGAGTACTGGGGATCTATAGACAATACTGGGGATGTATAGACAGAGTACTGGGGATGTATAGAAGAGTATTGGTGATGTATGGACAAGAGTACTGGGGATGTATGGACAAGAGTATTGGGGATGTATAGACCAGAGTGTAGGGGATACATAGAACATTTTGCTGCAGCAAAAATGTTGAAATTGTTTTCAAGTTATATATTCATTTCTCCGGGAATGCATGCTTCATCCAATAACATTAGCTATCTCCACAGTCTAAATGCTGAAGTAAATATTAAATACAATGTGATTGTGTTGGACAGACTAGAGGATACAAGAGAAGAGCTGACCAGAAGCATGAGGTCATCCACCAGTGATAAAATGCTCTCTGAAGCTGAAATTCAAGAGCTCAATGAAAAGTAAGGACTGTTACTACATGTATGCTATATTGGTTTGATATGCAGAGTTTCAGTACTTTCCTGTATGCGAACTTGAACACAAATTATTCTCAATCCAGACTGGTGGAGACTAAGGATGAGCTCAACAGAAGTTTACGTGCATCGAGCAGCGACAAAATGTTTGGCGAAGTAGAGACTAGAGAGCTCCGCAGGAAGTAAGACTCTTGACTGTTCGGCACTAGATATGCTCACTATCGTCCCTGTATATTTTTCTCTTCAGCACATATGCACAATTGGTTTTGGATTATGGTTTTTTTTGTTGCTTTTTTATTCTTTTTAGTTCAATCATTTTGCTTTTAATCTTTGCTTCAAAAATCTAGTTTCATCTGGAACTACCAGTCCATCATTCTGCTTATAGGGAAATCTAGAACCTTTTCATATCACTAGCCAACTAGAAACCATAGACTATGTGAAGGTCATAAAACATCTGTAAGCCCTAGGTCAGTAATAACGGATTAGTTTGTACACTGATGTACTGCCAGCCTATGCCAGACCTAGGATACACTATCATACCTACCTCTGCATCATTTGCCTCCATCATAACTATGACATGTCATCACCAAATTAGGATAATGACTGCATGGTTGTCAAGCATGCGCTTTGAAGATAGTTGGCAGAAAGCTACATCAAAGGATGACTGCTGTTACGGTGTCTGGCTGGACATACTATCCGAAATTGAAACCACGTGGCCCATTAGACGTCACTAATAGAATTTTGTAGTCTTTGACAATGGTTATCAATCGCAGTCTCTTTTCAATTGGATAACTGATGCCATATGTCAAAACTGACAGTGATTGCCACAATGATGTATGGGTGTCATTAATGCAGAGCTGGGTATGTATGGTAGTATATCCTAGATCTGCAATTGGGAGATTGGTACACTGGGTGGAGACCATTAACATTTGCCACACTTTTTGTCTTAAATTGGCTAAACAGCAATAATCATTGTAAATATAGTCTAGATCAATAGTTGACCAATAGTAGTTCTTGTGGTAGACTAGTCTAGATCATTATAGATGATTTACTATGTTGTAATGCATACAATGTATATCCTACACGTTATGCTTATTGAGGGAGAAGGTTTAGTTGTAGGTTCAGGTTCACTTCTATTCTTGGTAATTACTGATGTTAAGGGGTGAACAAAGTTTTAGTCATTTATTACTTAATGTATTCATGTATCTTGTACTCACTTTGACCACTGCTGTTACACTATGATTAGGTCTATAATAATTGTATCACTCGTCTTCAAAACACATTTTAGAAGACAATTTCAAGAAATATTCTGTCAATATTCAGCTTAAATTGTTCTAAACTGTGCTAAAATTGGGTTACTGAAACTTAGTCCAAAAGTGATTGAATTGTTAGAGACCATATCAGGGGCTAATACAGGCCCAATTTCATACTGTTTACCAGTACCCATGTTAGAGATAATATAGAAAGAAAAACAAAGTATAGCTGTCAAATTAGTTCTTCTTCGAAGCCTAGATTCACCAAATATTTCTGGCATCTTCTAACCATTTAAAGCACATACATCAATATTATAGATTTTCAAAATATTAATGACAAATTATGGAATCTCGTCGGCACCCAAATTAAAGAGCTAGCCCCTGCCTTTTGTATGCACATGATGTTTGATATCTCTCCCTCTGACAAGAACAACACAGTTAGGTATGAGAGACTGGTCATCAAAAACCTTATCTAACAGGATGCTGAGGGCAGCAGATCAAACATGTTTGGAAAACATCATTTGATTTCACAGTCTAAGTTTTGTGTTATTACTGAAGTCCTATATCGCTTAATCCATATTCCTGGCTGAATCATACTTTCCATTAAACTTTTCATGAAATTTTACACCGATTGAACCTTTCTTGTGTATGCACTTCAGTATATTAAAGAACACATAAACTTTCAGCATGTATGTTGTTCGTTTAATCATGAATGTCTATTGATATTAGAAGCATAGTCTAAGCTAGTGACAACAATTGGTTGCATTATGTCCACAACTCATCCTATCATGATCATTGTCAGCAATTCGGGTCCAGATTTTTTCATGTTTTCATTGCAGGGTTTGTTTGTACATGTATTTCAGTGTTTTTCTTTATTCCACATGTTCGCTGCACTACTAGTATAGTTCTTGAATTCATTGTATTTGCCTAAATACTGGTAGCAGTTCATGGACAAGTATCAGTGAAATATTTGACAATTTTCAACTTTTAGACTAGCTTTAGCAGAAGATGAGATAAAATCATTGCGCTGCAAAGCTGGTCTGCTCACTGACTTCGAAGAGCAGATCCTACGACTGCGGGAGGATATAGGTCTTCTGACGGGGCGCAGAGATGCATTGTTAAAAAATCCACCCAAACATATTAAAGTGGAGAGAATGAATTGGTAAGACAGTCACAGACGATGAGCTTGTGACATGTGTGACAGCGGTGACTGGGCTACTAACAGACATTCACACGGGTTGTACTCTGTTGCTGCTATTTGCCTTTGTGCCTGTTTCCCCCCTCCAGTTAACGGCTCATGCTGTTCCACACAACAAGTTGGAATTCCATGCTAATCTGTATCTCTCAAGTTTGAGTTTGTAAAATACAAAACTTTGCAAATTATCTCACCACCGTTGACCATTTGATAATTTGATATTCAGATTTGGTCATGTTTCAGAATAGAACTTAAGCTTGCCAAGAGATTCATTCGATAAAAAATGTTGGATCATTGGGAATGTGATTGCATGGGTGAACGACTTGAACTGGAATAGCATTCTATATAAATTATTTATGAAATACTCTCACTCCTTCCCTATTTATTTGGTTTCTATATACTAATCATTCTAATCTTGTGCCCATCTCTAATAGGCTTGCGGAGGCCCAAGATGAAATTGTCAAGCTGCGTGCAAAAGTTGGCTTAATCAATGATTATGAACGGCAAATCCAGAATTTAAAAGATGAGGTGTTCCTCAGTTCCGTGAAATCTACTCCCTCAAAACGGGACTACTCCTCCTACAGCGTGAATGGGTAAGAGGTGGTCTAGTCCTTGTACACTGACGTTGAAGTATTTCTTTATAGTTTTGGTTTGTTCACTTTGCTTGTTGTAATAACAGCCTATATTAACCACACTAATGAATGACCTCTTCAGATCACTGTTTTCATTTAAGATTCACGAGACAGTGGTACAATAGGCTGTCTGGGTACAACAGTGAGTCCAGCAGAAGGCTGTTCAGTAATACTAGTACATTACCTATAGGATGATTGTGTCACCCGCTACACTTTCTCATCCCCATTTACAGGGAACCATTCCTGAGATTATCTCACTACACAGTGGCACTCACACACACACTCACACATGACTTCTTTCATACTACTACCCAGTTGCAGAGCCGCATATGCACGCCTAATACTGTCATAACTGTTCATTTAATACTACTACCCAGTTGCCCAGATACACACTCACACACAACTCTTATCATACTACTGCCCAGTTGCCCAGACACGCACTCACACACAACTCTTATCATACTACTACCCAGTTGCCCAGACACACACTCACACACAACTCTTATCATACTACTGCCCAGACAGTTCAGACAATATTTCGTTAGGCAGTCTTCGGTGCATTATTATCAAACCAGAGGATCATTATACAATTTGAACAGACCATTCCATTATTCTAACTTATCGTACTATACAGCCAGAACCAAAGGTCCACGTGAGTGGAATAAATTACCTTCCTCTATTAAATCTATTTCGTCGCTTTCCCTCTTCAAGTCAAAATTAAAGGAATATCTGGTCACAGACCAGTCAGCACAGTAACTGAGTATACTGCAAACAAATGTACATATTGCCTACGCCAACATGCCATTAAGTTATCGTTATATTACAGTCAAAATATCTGTTTATTTGGGATAGAGCAAGCCCCATGGGGCTTTATTCCCGCCATGTGAGTCTTTGTGTCCAGGGGTTGCAATGCTACTTGACGTTATATCCAGTATTAGCCTGTCATCAACTTTGGTGCAAATTGCAATCCCTGCTGAAATGTACTTTTTTTTTTTATTATTCTAATGGTGAATAAATATCAAATCAAAAAATCAAATCAGTTGCCCAGACACACACTCACACACAACTCTTATCATACTACTACCCAGTTGCCCAGACACACAGTCACACACAACTCTTATCATACTACTGCCCAGTTGCCCAGACACACACTCACACACAACTTTTATCATACTACTACCCAGTTGCCCAGACACACACTCACACACAACTCTTATCATACTACTACCCAGTTGCCCAGACACACACAACTCTTATCATACTACTGCCCAGTTGCACAGACACACACTCACACACAACTCTTATCATACTACTGCCCAGTTGCACAGATGCATGCATGGCTAATCTGTTCCTTTCGTACTACTACCCATTGGCAAGGATGGATGCATGGATAACACTGGTGCTTTCATACCACTACTCATTGGCAAAGATGCATGCACCAGCTAATACTGTTCCTTTCATACTGCTACACTGTGACAAGGACACATGTATGGATATTACAGGCTCTTCATACTATAATTACCCAGTCGCAAGGATGCATGGTTCCTAATGTAGCATAGACAATAGACAAAGGCCTGAACAATTAAAACTTACATGAAAGATGTGACCCTTCCTCATAGTGGACTGCTTGTCCCATCCTATACAGTTGGATACATTATGAACAGATTATGGAGTACAGACAGATCATATGCTAATATAGAGCAATACTGCGTTTATTGTATCAGCTTGGACTTTCAGCAGAGGGTCCTTGTGTATTTGACATATTGGAGTAATGTTTAGTTTTACTCCTCTGTGGTTCCATTCAGAACAAGGCAGCCCAGTCAGAAACCAACCCACACTTGTGTCTCAAACCAACGATCAAAGAATATAAGTTGGCACGGATAAACACATGCTGGATGAGTTTTGTCTCTGCTGTCTTACAAAACCATTGATGAGTGGGAATAAATATGGCTGCAAGGTGTCGAGTAGATGAGGTCCCTCTGCTGAATGACCAAGATGATGCGATAAGCGTAGTAAACGGCACTGCAGCATGTATCCCCCTCAGCAATAAGGGAAATACAAGCTGTTCACTTACAGTGCTTGCCCATTCACCCCTTCACATGTACTTCTATCTTCACCCACTTTCTTCCTACCCACTCATATTTCTTTTTTATTCACCCATCCCAGCTTTCCTTTGCTGACCTTCATGAAACAAACCTGGGGATGATGTTGGCTTGTTGAAAGCCTATGCGGAGAAACAATACAACATAACTTGTGACTTTTGTCTGGTTCTTCCCTTCTTCTGACTTTTGTGTTGTCTTATTTTATCCAACATTGTCAGTTAAATGAAGCTTTTAAATAAAGCCTTGATAGTGATAATTATGAATTTATGTGCAAAATAGTTGCAAAACACAATATAGGGATGACCATGCATATTAGAGTAAGTTATTTGGGCATCTTACCGAGCTAAGGGAATTTTCCATTTGAATTACCCTTAGCTCATTGACTTCATTCACATTGTATATCGCCCGATGTCAGCTTTCCCTAGCATTAAGCCACATGTCTGCTCCATTCAAACGAGCCAATGAAATTATCTGCACATGTACTTGAATATTTTGACCTGGGAATCTCCAACATCAGACATGTCAATTTCACTTGAGTGCATGAGGTGCAAGACTGGGAGATTCTGTGCGAGACCAAACCAAAGTTGTGTGGATTAGCTATTTTATTTCTCACTCTAATGGTGCATGCTTCTTTGTTTTTCTTAAGAAAAATCATATGACAAATGGCCTAACATATTTGAAATAAATAAATTTGGTGGAAGTTCACAGGAAAAAGATATGTTTTCAATTTTGTGATGCGGGGCACCTTGAAGCCTACCAAGGGATCATTTCAATCCATCACATTCTGGAGGTGTGTCTTCGTTCTATGAATGTGATCATCGGATCTCACGGGACCAATCGGATGTGACCATTTGGGAAACGTCCTATTATACTCAGATATGACCTGTTAGCGCATGGCTACATACAGAATAATTGTGTCAACTTATGTTCATGCCATATGTTCAGATGATGAGCTTGTGTAGCATAATTATCTTCATTTTAATTTCCGGGCAGTTGCCATATATTCTCTTGTTAGTAGCAACATGCATATGTGTAAATGCAATAGATAAACACTGAACCTCACTCTTGGTAGATATCATCCATTAGACATTAAGAGTTGCTTGTAGATTTATCTTAGCTGCTTGTCTATAGTTTTTGCTGCTCAACCATGAACCTTAGTTGGTACAAAAACTTATCACAGTTTGTATTTTGTTGTAATGATATTGCATGAAACATTTTGCAAGAAGTCTGTGAGAGTTACTATGATGTAACAGACTGAGACAGTTAAACATGTTAAATAACATTCGTTTTTATTAAACAAATCTAATCAGAACGAATAATTTGCCCACAGTGATCTCTCAGACTCCCTGAACACGTACCGGTACCTACCTCGGGCGGGGTCCCCCCTGTCCCCGGATGACCCGTTACAAAGAGTACGACAACACAACCTCATCTCACGATTCAACGATATGTTCGCCCAGGATCGTCTGGACGCAATGGACACTCTCCGGCGTGTTTCTGATGACCATGAAAATAACCAAAGAATAATTTTTCTAGGAATTCAAGTAAGTCGATTCAACATCGCCTGGACTGGCATTCCAGAATCCTCCTTTCGTGTCCTGTGTTATCAAAAGTTTATGAGATTTGTTCCATGCATCATGAAAGCCAGTGCCTAAGGTAATCTAAATGTATTTTCATTTGATCATAATGGAATTCAGTTATCTCAAAATTTTCAGGTCTGTCTGTTTTTTTTTAATAAGGAGATCAGCCCACAAATAGAAAATGGTATGAGCAGTTATGTTAGTATCATGATGGCTTTAGTATTCTGCTGAAATACAGTAGTTCTTGTCAAATAAAAAAATGATCCATACCTAAAAAGGAAAGTAATCATTAAACTTCATCAAGAATAAATTCTATGTAAGGCCACACCAATTTGATTACTTGGATTACGGGCCAATTTCTTCAAAGATGCAGAACGGAGGCTGGAAAAAAAATAAAAATAAAAAAGCATATATAATTTTTTTTCTGGTCCGTAGCGGCCAGAAGGAACATGCAGGTGAGAGAGGAGGGTGGCGAGAGAAAAAAAAAAAAAGCAAACCTAAAATCACACTTAAATGAGTCTAGGAGAGTGTCGGGTTATCTCCCTTGATAAGACGAACAATGGCCAATAATGATGTGAAATTTGACAGCGAGTGGTTCTCCTGCAATTTTTCTTTTCAAAACATGTGGTGGGTGTTTTTTGAAATTTATTATTATTAATTTTTTTCATTTGGCACACATGTTCTTTAAAAACTTTGAGCACCAGTGGAAACATTGATATGTCAAAGACAACCATTCCCCCTAATTTTTGCAATTAGAACTGCAAAAAGCTTTGTTGTTGACTAAATCATGTGAACTTTAGATGGCACATGTGACATTATATCAAAGAATTTAGATCCAATTTGAGGTGTATCCCATTTATATTTACTTATATTTATCAGAAGTCTCCCCTTGTAAAATTGATGATTCCAATAAACTAGAATCAGCCACCAGAGTCCCATTGGAATTATCAATTAACTGAAATGTCAGCCTGTGAATAGAAGCCAAAGAAAAGAAACCAACAATATTATTTACCAACTGCAAGAAGAAAAAAAAAACAGATAGTCCGATTCAGTTTCAGAACAGGTCCGACTTTTGCATGCACCGGACTACCGCGCAAGTGTTGACGCGCAACCGGAAGTAGATTTGGCGCGGGAAATGTTGGTAGAGAGAGAAGACCAACAACAAGGTCCAACAATGGCCAAAGATCGGCTTGAAATAAATTTCCAATGGATTATTTCTTGGATTGTCCGTTCCTTCAGATAGATCTAGACTTCTAAAAGGTATTTACGAAAATTGATCGCATTGTATCGTTTTTGCTAGATAAAATCTTACTTGCCGCATGCGACAGGTAGATTTTTTATCAACCTGTCGCCGGGAAAATTCACTTGCCGGCGGCAGGTAGGCAGGCGTTATTTCGACCGCTGAATAGACGACCGTCGTCAACGAGAGACTTGTCACGAATGGCTTCTGATTCGGATTTTTTTTTTTTTTTAACATACAGGTACGTTCGCAAAGAAAAGGATATCGGCGGGAATAAAAAAAATGACTAATTTCATTTTTATTTTTATTTCAAAAGTGAAAAAATGCAGTGCGGCGGGCCCGTAATCCAAGCAATAAAATTGGTGAGGCCTAATGGTTAATATAATTAGTTTCATGATCAAGCGAAATATAAGGAAGATTTGCCCTCGACAACATTTCCTGCCTTGGTGTCCTAATGACAGTGTATTTTTTCTTCTCTAGGAAGCCTTCAGTGTGGCAAAGTTGGCCTTCCGTCAATTTAAGATGAAGGTGCGAGCTAATCTTGCTGCCACACACATTGGACCAGAGACACTGGAAGAATCTGTTCAGGATTATGTCAACCGTAACACTGACCTCTATGACCTACCTGGCATGGTCTCGGTAAGTGATCAATTAAAGATGCAGTGTAACCGGTGAATACCGACACCTGGGTAAAACTGACCAACCAGAATACCGACATTATCTAGAGTTCCGATACTTAAATTTAAGGTATTTTGAACCTTGATAAATCAGAAGCCTGTCAATACCGACACTAAAATCTGGTCCCAAGCATGGTCTGTTTACAAAGATGTCCCTGTACAAGTATAAACTGAAACTCCCTTTTCTGCAATGCCAGACAGAAATTTCATATTGCGGAATTTCATTCAGTCATACTTCAGTTTTATGTAATGTTGAAACACGATATTGCCAGTATTTCACCAAACCATATCTCTCTCTTAGAAAGTTTTTCATTGATCTGGCAACCTCAAATGCCCAAGTGCCCACAATTATGAAATACCCTTGCATTTATAAATAATTAAAAGAGATTGACACCGTTTGATCCATACAATTATCCTTCAATATGCTACAGGATGTGATTCGTGCCCTGAACCGCAGCCCTAAGATCTTCCTGCCACCAGATACCAGCTACGCAATCGTCCAGCCGTTCATACGTGAGGCATGCAAACTTGCCTGGCAGATGAGTGCCCTGGCACACCCACTAGATATCAGCACAGCTGCTGACGCTGAGCTCTTTGATGAGTACAAGTCAGTATTCCAGTCTTTACGATGGAGCATGATTGTAGATATATCTCAAATTTTACTGCCATCTGAAGTTTGAATAACATACCCTACAGCTTTTTGGAAATTCCTTCTTATTTGGGTCGGAATGATTATAGTCTTGGAGAAAAAAAACAACCATTGACTGGCTCTTCAAAATACAATTTTTTGATATAATGTGAATTTGTATCTGGTTCATCTGGTGTGCTAAATGACATGCTCATGCTTCTTTATGGTAATCCCTCTAATAATTCAATCACAGGAAGTGAAATTTCCCACCGTAAAATCTGGGGTGATCAAATTTATTAAAACAGGAAGTTGGCAAAATGGTTCAAAATCTTGCATATAATCCATTATTTCCCCGTTATTTCAATGATTTTAGAGGGTGATCAGATATATCAGAACCACCAAATTTCACTTCCTGTGATTGAATTATTAGAGGGAATACTGTACACAATATTAGCATTTGTATGTATTAACATCCCAAGTAACGAGCATCTATGTACATGTACCTTTTTCACTATCTACTCTGAACAGATGAAGTAGATAGCATTTCAAATTTTGAAAACTTGTGTGCCGTGCATCAGTGGGCCATAGTTCATTGTTTCGCAGTATTATTTTTGTACAATTTTATCACTGCAGGTATCGCCGTAGTTATGACTCAGAGTACACAGCCCCACTGGTGAACCACCATATTTGGCCTTGCCTGATACAGAGCACCAAAGTCCTGATGAAGGGAGAGGCTATGACCAAGCGAGGCGCATCACTGGTCAGTGCTCATGGTTTTCAGTCTCTATGTTTGAACAATATTTACCCTATTTCTTCTAATTATTCAGACAGCAAAACTTACTGTGGAGAGAAATTCTGCAAACATTCTACAAACTTCACTAGCTATATTTTCAACTCTTGGGATAAATAATATATCCTTGCCACAGAATTTAGCCTCAGTTGATATAAAGATGAATTTTTTAGCCCACCATCACCAGATGGTGGGCTGTTCAAATCACTTTTCGTCCGTGGTCCGTCGTCAGTCCGTCCGTAAACAATTCTTGTTACCGCGATTTCTCAGAAACTACTTCATGGATCTTTCTCAAATTTGGTACACAGGTTCCCTTTAGGGTCTAGTTGTGCAAGATACCTTTTTTGGTCCGATTCGAAAATCCAATATGGCCACAAGGTGGCCATATTGGATTTCCCCATGAAACTTTGTTATCGCGATTTCTCCGGAACTACTGCATGGATCTTTCTCAAATTTGGTACACAGGTTCCCCTGGAGGTCTAGTTGTGCAGGATACCTTTTCTGGTCCGATTCGAAAATCCAATATGGCCACAAGGTGGCCATATTGGATTTCCCCATGAAACTTTGTTATCGCGATTTCTCAGGAAATACTGCATGAATCTTTCTCAAATTTGGTACACAGGTTCCCCTTGGGATCTAGTTGTGCAAGATACCTTTTCTGGTCCGATTTGGAAATCCAATATGGCCATCAGGCAGCCATCTTGGATTTCCCAATGAAACCTTGTTATCGTGATTTCTCAGGAACTACTGCATGGATCTTTCTCAAATTTGGTACACAGGTTCCCCTTGGGGTCTAGTTGTGCAGTTTTGCTAGTTGTGGATTTCACGATGAAACTTTGTTATCGTAAATTCTCAGGAAGTACTGCATGGATCTTTCTCAAAGTTGGTACACAGGTTCCCCTTGGGGTCTAGTTGTGAAAGATACCTTTTCTGGTCCGATTCGAAAATTCAATATGGCCACCAGGCAGCCATCTTGGATTTCCTTATGAAACATTGTTATCGTCATTTCTCAGAAAGTACTACATGGATCTTTCTCAAATTTGGTGCACAGTTTTCCCTTGGGGTCTAGTTGTGCAAGATACTTTTTTTGGTCCGATTCGAAAATCCAATATGGCCACCAGGCAGCCATTTTGAATTTCCCCATGAAATTTTGTTATCTTGAATTCTCAAGAACTGATGCATGGATCTTTGTCAAATTTGGTACACAGGTTTCTCTTGTGGTCTAGTTGTGCAAGGTAGCTTTTCTGGTCTGATTCCAAAATCCAATATGGCCACCAGGTGGCCATCTTGGATTTCCCCATGAGACTTTGTTATTGCGATTTCTCAGGAACTATTGCATGGATATTTTTCAAATTTGGTACACAGGTTCCCCCTGGTGTCTAGCTGTGCAAGATACCTTTTCTGGTCTGATTCGAAAATCCAATATGGCCTCCAGGCGGCCATCTTGGATTGCCCCATGAAACTTTGTTATCGTGATTCCTCAGGAAGTACCTCATGGATCTTTCTCAAATTTTGTACATAGGTTCCCCTTGGGGTCTAGTTGTGCAAGATACTTTTTTTGGTCCGATTCGAAAATCCAATTTAGTCACCAGGTGGCCATTTTGGATTTCCCCATGAAATTTTATCGTGATTTCTCGGGAAGTGGTGCATAGATCTTTCTAAAATTTGGTACACAGGTTCCCCTTGTGGTCCAGTTGTGCAAGATACCTTTTTGGTCCGATTCGAAAATCCAAGTACGCTTCAAATTAATACTGTATTCGCGAGTTGTGACGTTGCATCTCAAGAGTCGGCTCATCAAACGATGGGGCATATTCTATATATTGATTATAGAGAATATCCATACTTTCACCTTCTATATCAAGGAGTTCAAATGATTCCGAATTAAAATGTATTTCTTCAAATTTTAAATCAGTTTACTTTAGTCCATGCCGTTACAAGTGAACTGCCCCACCGTTTTGTCTGCCGAAGGGACGTCACTCTTGTGAAAAAACGTCACAACTCAACGACTGTAGACTACTGCGTGTTTCGATCCAAGGGAGATAATCAGGGCTCATGCCAAAGTGTCAAAGAGATTAGTCTTCGCTTTCAGTACCCAATGATGACACGTGCGGGAAAAAAAAAAAAATACTGCAAAACGAAGATGAAGTATCCTCCGGACCTTCACTTTCAGACTAACTTTGTACGCTCTGTAATCATTTGGTCACTTTAAAAGACAGGTTGAAGGCCAATTCTGGAAAAATATTCTACCTGTATTCAGCTTTGTAAAGTTCATAAGTGTCCACAAATTGGTTGCTGTGCAAGATGTTGGCAAAAGAAAGTTTTTCAAGGACGGACTAACAGTGAATTATTGACAAGTTCAGCGGTGAGGCTGAATACTATTTCATGCATTAAATAACCAGTTATTATTAGGATATCAATGACTTAGTAGTGGAGTAAAGGTGATCCTCGTCAGTGAGTAGTTTACACCTCTTGGAGTTTTATGGACATTTGACTGATAACCATTTTTAAATGTCATGTTTTTGCTCTGCCTATTACCCCTCGGCCAATTTTGGCCATGGGGTGTTGTCGTCTTGTACGTCCGTACGTCCGCACGTGAGCGAGATAGCCGGAAAACGGTTCCACTATTGAATTCCAAATTTGGTATGCTTATTTACCTAGTCAAGGACCAGAAGCCTATTGAATTGGGACCTGATTGGGTGGAAACCTTGGCCATCTTTAATTTTATGCAAAATGGATAATGATCCATATCTCGGAAACCATTCAACTGTTCAATACGAAAGTTGGTATACATCATCGATACATCAAGCAACTTTCAATGAATTACCAAACCGGCTTTTCTGATTAGCTGGAAATCCTGGAGGCCATCTTTAATTTATGCGAAATCGATAATGATACATATCTCTGTTACCATTCACTTGTTTTATATGAAAGTTGGTATACATCATCGATACATCCAGATACTTTGAATCGGGACCTGATTGACCGAAAACCTTGGTGGCCATCTTTAATTTATGCAAAAACTTTAATGATATATATCTCTACCATTTAAGTGTTCTATACCAAACTTGGTATACAGCATCGATGTATCAAGAGACTTGCAATAACCACATCAGTTCCTCTGAGTGGAGGGAAGGATGGGCGGCCATCTTTAATTTATGCAAAATCATTAATGATCTCGTTCTCTGATACCGTTCAAGTGCTCAATGTAACATTTGGTATACATCATCGATGAATCAAGAGACTTACGACAAATGACAGTTCTGGTTTCTCTGATTGGGCGGAAACCTTGGTGGCCATCTTTAATTTATGCAAAATCATTAATGATGTATATCTCCGATACCATTTCAGTGTTCTATACGAAACTTGGTATACAGCATCAATGCATCAAGAGACTTTCAATGAATAACCACATCAGTTCCTCTGAGTGGCGGGAAGGATGGGCATCTTTAATTTATGCGAAATCATTATTGATCTCTATCTCTGATACCGTTCAAATGCTCGATGTAAAATTTGGTATACATCATTGATGCATCAAGAAACTTATGTAATGAATACCGGTTTCTCTGATTGAATGGAAACCTTAGGGGTCATTTCTAATTGCAAATTTTTTGATAATCTGTATATTTATGACTTGACTGCTTGGTGTTCCTGACATCTTGGTTCAAATTGAATACATTATGAATGTACCCAGAGCCGAGGGGTTTTCAGATGCGCAGCTTCGTATTTGTTTATGCAGTGGTTTGGAATTCTGGTGTGCTTTATTGTTGCATTGAGTTTGACTTCGTTTTGTTTCATTCACAGGGTTCACCGAGGCGCAGTCGTAGCCCAACTCGTAGCTTTAGTCCAACCCGCTCGTACAGTCCAAGTCGACGGTCACCAAGTCCGCGACGAGCTCGTAGCCGATCACCCAGCCCACGGCGATCAGGAAGTCCATTCAGACGCTAATTGGATGGAGGACTGACCTACCTGAAGCCTTCATTTGAAACGAATTGTCTTGTTCGTATCATGAATGTTATGAGAGGTTGTCACTTGATAATTTGGTAGACCATTGGGTCATTGGAACTTGACAGGGGATTTTGAAAGCATATTGACGAAAAAGAAGTGTGTGAATTTCATAAAAGCCTCCTTTAGCATTCCAACAGTATTAGCTTGTTTTTTTTATATTTAATTAACCTATGTGAATACCCTGGCTGCTGATTCTACTGTTCATTCTGGTATGTTAATCCCCCTAATAATTCAATCACAGGAAATGAAATTTTCCGCCATTAAATCTGGAGGTGAGCAAATTTATAGAACAATAAGTTGACAGAATTGTCCAAAATCATGCAGATAATCCATCATTTCTCTGTTATTTCAATGATTTTAGAGAGTGATCACATTTATATTAGAACAGCCGATTGAATTTTGTCTCCAAAATTGATGGTGAATGAATTTTGATAGGGGGGAGTGAATTATTAGACAATTATCATACTCCATGAAACCATTGAGAAAGTTGGTTAATCATTAATGGTGTACACTTCAAAAAGTGACAGGTAAGTAGGACTCTGAGCAAGTGAACAGTGAATCTCACATTTCATGGAACATCAGACATCTGGGTAAAACTGGGTTTTTGTGAGAGAATAATATCAAAATAAACTGTTGGCTTGTCTTAACACGCACTAAAGTTACATGTACCTGTTTGTAAAAACATTGTGTAGACGTCTGTATATGATACTGTAGTGATGACGAACACATCTGTGTAACGATAGCAAAACACAACTATTGTCCGGAAACTTTGGTGTGTGTGCCTCCAGGATATCTAGGGAGTACATTAACAACTTGAACATAGAATTAGCAGTAGTAGGGTAAATTTTGTAGTTACATGTATGTAATAAATATAAATAGTTTATTTATAAAATAAGCATTTGGATTTACTGTTTGTCTCTTGTATCTTTTTTGTTTATATATACCAACAGAAATTAGTGGTAGTGTTTTGGACTTTTATTCAGTGGTGTATATTAAAAAAATAAACTTAGAAATTAGAGTGCAGCACCAGTCATATAATTTTTGGTGTATTATGTACAATTTTAAGGTTTTGAACAGGACTGTTTTACTGGAACTTGTACCAATGATATGACTGTGATAATGAGTACATTTCAAAACACATGTATATATAATTAGTCATTCCTACAACTTTTTTTACATATACTATCATATATTTATATGTCACAATATTTGTATTATATTTATATAAGGTAGCATTGTTGGTTGTTGGGAATTTGTTTTTGCTATTTACATTCACCAAAAATCAAATACTTTGGTGCTCAACATCAACTCCAGTGCATTTGAAGGTCTGCAGGAGAGATTATATTCACCATATTATGATCACAAGGACTCTATTTCACACTTGTTGGAAATGTTTTCACATCATTGTAATTTGTATGTCTGCCTGGGTCCTGATCTAGTTTTCACCTACTTACAAAATTATTATCGGCAATTGATTTGATCTAGATTATACTTGTATTTATTTTCAAAAAGATCCGTCCATTACTTAATATCTATTTATCAAACTGACACAGTATTGTATCTTAATACAATTACATGAATTACTAAGGTTAGTTTACATTTGGGAATATCACGTGTGTGTATTTTATTATCACTACCAGTATTCCAATGCATATAATCGGAGAAAGTTGTTTTATTACTGAAGAAATGTCGGGTTGGCATTGAGCACTTTTTTTGTAAGACAAAAATTGTGCCAACGATTTGGTGTAAGACTCACGAAGTGTAATTGACAAAGGATCTGCTGCAAGTTGTATTGTCAGTCTTTTGTCCAGGATATTACCTTTTCAATGGGAGGGCTTACACCAAAGCCTTGCCAAAATTGTATTCTGTTCCAGCATGCATTGGGTTTCTGCTGTGTACTGTCATCACTGTATCTTCATTTACAAGAATTTCTTCATTAATTGCACATGTTCAATTATCGAACAGAAGGAGGCAACAGTGAATTCAAAATTGATGCCGAAGTTTTGAGATTTTTTGGCCGGAAAAGACAATTTTGTTGATTTTGATAATTTTTTGATTGATATGCGGTTTGTCTTCTGCTTGTATGTATTGATCACCTATCCGAGTAAGAATTAGGATGAGACCCTTACTTACTGTCTTGCCGTATGTCAGTTCTTTGTCTACCTAATTAATGTGATACTGTTATTATAAACAGCTTTCTTTAAAGTGGAAATAAATTTAAAAGCAGTTTGTGCTTTCACTGTTATGATGTATCTGAAAGCTATTTAACAGTATAAACTTGGTTGTGAAGTGGCCTTGTACACCTATTGGTTTTAACAGATTATTGGGAGAAACTGTCTCAGTTTGGGGTATAAATTGGCTTGAAAGTTTGATATATATTTACCAATACTGTAAATATACATTTGTTTGACATTTAAATATACAAATTAGATATGGAATCTCTGTATTAGCGAATAAAATATTGGCTTGAATTCCATTTGTTATTTTCCTCCTTTTATAGGAATTACATTTACTAGTTACCAGTTCCTGTGGAAGGCAGTAACTGCCAGAAATACAGTTAACAAAATAATCAGTCGAAGTACAAAACAAACCCCAGACACAATTACAAGAGATATGTACAAGAGAAAGCTGGTACTGTACAAACAATCACCTTGTACAAAGCTCAAAATGATCCCAGTCTCCGCTGGTTCTACTTATTATCCCTGATCTAGGTTCAGCTGACAAAACCGAGCCACGACACAAGACGAATTTGTCAAGAAAAAGACTAGCCAGTTTATTATCACATGTTACGAAGTGTGGGAAGATATTGTGAGAGCGGGGAAGAGGATGTCCATGTACGAGGGAAATGATAAGAATTTTGGTTTAGCAAGTTAAAAACAAAATGAAGAAAAATTCGGAAACAAAATAAAAATGGAGGTGGCTATTCCAGTTATGGCATTACCCCAGGGGATTTCATGGGTGCTCCAATGTTTTTTGTTTAGCTGAAGTGCACATGTACATGGAAAGCTTGCTGCAGTTGTCCGCTGTCAATGGATGATTATGAAACTTGGAACACATGTTTATGATTAGAGGATGTACAGTGCTATATTTGAGATGAAATATAATTTTTTTTCCAAATTATGGCAAATGATAGTTTTTTTTGTTTAGCAAAATTGTAGTCCTTCTACATGTACACCTGTACATAAACAGTTTGCTGCAGTTTTCAGCTGTCATTGGATGATTGTTCTTTTTGTTGGACAAAAATGTACTGAAATGTTAACTGGATTCGTTAGGTTGATTATGAAAAATAGGTTTACAAATTTTTCATGATGTGCCTGTGTTATTTATGAGATTAAATATTAATTTTTGTCCAAATTATGAGGGTTTCGAGTTGGTAATTTGCCAATGATAATGTACGTACACACAAAGTTTGCTGAAGCCGTCGGCTTTCATTGGAGGAGTTTGACACTTGCTACAAAAGTTGTATAGGATTTGAGGATGTGCAGCTATTTGTGACATGAAATGTTAAGTTTTACAATGACAAGATTTGTGCTTTTTGTCGATCAAATAGTAGCCGAGACATCATCTGGACAAGATTGAACATACCAACGGACAGAACGACAAAGTAATTTCTATATGCCAGGTCAGGATTCATCTTCAACATGCTTCTGGTTTATACCTGTATATGTTGTATACATTTTGACAGCTTGACTAGATTCTAGAAATATTGTGATACATGAATGGTGAACAATCTTACCTTTACTTTGCCATCACTAACACGAAATTGGTGTCAATTACGGAAACTGACCCAGTGACCTGAAAATAATGGGTCAATCTTGCTGACATTCAAAAGGCATGAGGTAATGTTTGAGTGAGTGAGTGAGTGAATATGGTTTAACGTCGCTTTCAATTATCTTTCAGTTATATCACGACGTTGGGTCCTATTCCTTTTCACACCCGGGAACCACACGGGTGCGGTCCTATTCCTTTTCACACCCGGGAACCCCACAGATGCCTCAGTTAGTCGCCTCTTACGACAAGCTCTCTGAGGAGCTGAGGCTTATTCTAACCATGACCTGCGGTGTGCACGACTTCCCAGGTCAATCCCCGGAAGCCCCTCGGGGCCAGTAATGTTTGATATGACTTGGCACCTTCATTCCTGAGATATGGTGTCGAGATATCAGAGCTGGACAGACAGATATGATAACACCCCTCTTCTGGGCAATGAACCGATCTGCTCGACGATCTTTTATGTAGGATTTTTGCAATAAAACAGGATTTCACTGGGTTAATGCCATAGGCTTGTTTGATACACCACGACTGCATAGTGTGATGTCACAATTCATTGATTTTCATTCGAAGTGGATCAGGTTATGTCAGTATAGGTGTATCCATTTTAATAATAGTTCATTTATTTGAGCATGATCGCATCTAATAATTTTATATGCTCATTTATATTTGTCCAGGAGATCGTTTCATCAGGCCGCAACCCTACAAAGAATGTCAAGATATCGGACACTCGTGACAAGGAAATACGATGCTGCGCATCTAAAAACCCTTTGGCTCTGTGCGCCAGCCATTAATAATGTATTCAATTTCAACCATACTTCTTTTAAGACGTCGGGAACACCAAGCAGTCAAGTGACAAATATATAGATTATCAAAAATTTTGCAATTAGAAATGACCCCTAAGGTTTCCGTCCAATCAGAGAAACCTGCAGTCATTACTTGTCTCTTGATGTATCGATGATGTATACAAAGAATCATACGGAACACTTGAACAGTATCAAAGAATATATGGATCATCAATGATTTTACATGAATTAGAAATGGCTGCCAAGGTTTCCATCCAATCAGAGAAAACGGTTTTGTCATTCATTTTTAGGCTATTGATGATGAATACAAAGTCTTGCATCAAACACTTGAACAGTACCAGAAACTGGTTGTCATTCATTGCAAGTCTCTTGATAGATCAATGCTCTAGACCAAGTTTCGTATAGAACACTTAAATGGTATTAGAGATATACATCATTGAAGATTTTGCATAAATTAAAGATAGCCGCCAAGATTTCTGCCCAATCAGAGAAAGCAGTTCTGTCATCCATCTCAAGTCCCTTGATGCATCGATGATGTATACCAAATTTTACATCGAGCACTTGAACGCTATCGGAGATAGAGGTCATCAATGATTTTGCATAAATTAAAGATGGCCGCCCATCATTCTGCCACTCAGATGAACTGATGTGGTTATTCATTGCAAGTCTCTTGATACATCAATGATGAATATCAAGTTTCGTACAGAACACTTAAATGATATCAGAGATATACATCATTAAAGTGTAACTGTGGTACTTTTGCAAGTTTACGCCATATCCAAGATTATCTTCCAAATTATAGAATTTATGACTTTTTTCTTGTTTTACAACTTTAATTTTTAACAATTTCAGTGTTATTAATGTTATTATAGTGCACAGCGCCACAAGCATGTCGGAACCTGTGACGTTATTATCGAACGATAAACCACGTCACAATGCAACATTGTTACAAAACTGTTCCATTTTATGACTTGCCGCGACATCCCGCAGATGGTGCAGGACGCTCGAAGTATGACGTCGGTAATGTCATCTCTGACGTCAAAAGAGGCAGCGAAAATTTCTCTACCACTGAAATGTTGGGGGGAAACTTCACTACGTTGTTATTCACATCGTTATCTACGTTGTTATTCACATCGTTATCTTGAATATGGCACAAACTTACACAAGCGCCACGGTTACACTTTAAAGATTTTGCATAAATTAAAGATGGCCACCAAGGTTTCCACCCAATCAGGGAAACTGGTTTGGTCATCCTTTAAAGTTTCTTGGTGTATCCATGATCTATACCAAGTTTCACACTGAACAGCGGAATGATTTCTGAGATACACAAGATTAATGGTTTCAAATAAATTAAAAATGGCCGCCAAAGTTTCCAACCAATCGGGTCCAGATATAAGGTTCTGGGTCACGAGAATATGGACGAGCACTGCAAGTTTTGTGAGCCTAGGATAAATCTCCTCAAGATATTTTGGTAACGAGAAAGCTGCAACGGACGGAGGGACATGACACCGACAATATTTCTTAGCCAGATTTTGGCCGAGGGGTAAAAAACTATTCAGTCAAATGTGTTTTATATGAAGTGTGCTGGATAAATGTTACTCATCGTGCACATCGCGGTTTGCAATACACATGCTACAAAGATGAAAATTTATGTAGAGACATTCTTTGATATTATACAGCTTTAAAGTTCAAATGGACAGACTGGTATTTCCTGCCCGAGTTTACAGAAAGGAAGGACAATAATCAGATAATCTGGCAAGAAACAATATCAAGACATCCAAGTTGGTATTCAGAGAAAATGGGTATATTATCTAGTCATTAATATGTACATGATTATAAAGTAGGGTAGCAGACATATTTGCCAAATCCGCGAGTTTGAAAAATCTGATTCCAAAAAAAGTATAGACTAATATCATAGATATGGAAAACTTAGCACTTCAGATCTGAAAGCTACATAACACAGATACCGCTAACATGTAGAGCAGATGGAGTAATTACTAATAAATATATGTGTAAGATACATGTACACTCGGAGTGGGCAACTTGAAGACATAATATAGGTCTACATGTAAGTTATATATGGCTCAATGGTATATGGTAATCAGGTTTCTTTTAATCTTATATGTCAACAGCCATTCTGTTTGCAGCTTTGTTAAACTGAGACTGGTAAACCAGTCAATGAATGCACATGGTAAACGAGCACACTTAATTTTCATGTGTAACTCGATATATCCTTACCTGAAGGTGTATGGTTACATTTTGTTTAGCGAAAGTCACCCCTATATCTCACAAAACCAACATTTATTGGCAAATGAGCATTCATATCAATAGAAAATGGGTAATAAACTTAGTATATTCCTCAAAACGTTCAGCAACTGCTAGATTTCCAGCCATCTGATGGAAAAACTTAAGAGTACACTTTAAGTTCAGCCTACCGACACTTTGGATTTTAGGTTTTCTCCCATCTTTTAACAGGCAATTTTGGAACTTCTCTATTGCCAAACGCTCAACATATAGTGAAGGAACAATTTTCTGTGGGTAATTTTAATCAGTAGCACATACAAATATTAGCAAAGAAAGTTTACATTCACTATGTTAATTATTGTCTAAGATGTATTTGAAGTCCATATTTTTGACTGAACCGTAAAATCCCATTGAACTCCAGGTTACCTTTTCAGATTCTCTCATTCATAACAAAAATGATTAAAATGAGAAACGACACTGGCAAATATATGTTTTTTAATATGCCCTTTTTACCTATAGTACTTAATTATCAGACTGTTTTTAATAGGGTCTATCATCAACTTTTCTGCATGCCCAGGGATTCATAAAAGTCATTTTGTTTAGGATCATTCATGGTCAAATTGAGTTTTTTTCTGGCAAATTGAGTTTTTAGAGAGCTTTTGGCGATGCAAATTGAGTTGTCAAATTTTTATGACCGTTTGCTTTATATACTACATACATGTATAATTGGTACATGAATGTGATATTAAGGAATATTTGCTTCTTTTTATAATGCTTTAGAATTAAACTATTTGATCTCATCACCTGTGCCCTACTGGTTTTCACATGAAATTCAACCAGACAATATTTTAATTTCTATTCCAAGCAGATATCCAGTATTCTTTGAAATCCCATTGAACTTAAAAATGGAGCAAGAGACAGAGTGAAATCCGAAAATCTCCTGTTGATAAAACGCCTCTCAGGAATTTAACTCGACAAAATAAAATGGAAAGCAATAAAATAGCACAGGGTTGGAAATAAGGGAAAATAATTTGATCGGTGATTATTATTAGACGCTTTGAATTTGATCAGCAAATTACTTTGTCCATGTTGTCGCTATGGCATTTTGATTGGTTAGTGTCCAAATTTGATCACTTATTGCTGATCAATGACCCTCTAATATTTCCATCCCGTCAGAATTGAGCAGCTTTTCCTAACCTGCTTTAGTGCCAAAGGAATGACACCATCTAGACTGTAGAGGCAGAACAAAAATAAAGTTCTGTAAACGAATCAACCACATTAAAAAAAGATCGTTTTCGGATCGTCAAATGACAGTGTCAACTACACGTGTGTTGTTAATGTTCGTGTTGATTACATTCCTTTTCAAACTTATTTTCAAACTAATTCAGTTGATTCATTAACTTTCAATTGTAGTCATTTCAAGCAGTCAGTTGTTAGTATTGGAATCGTATGCAGGCAGTGTTCAACGCAAGTGTCAAAATCGTGGGTGTGTCCTCTGTATTGCTGTATCGCGGCAACAGGAAGGGCAAAGGAGACTATCATGTTCTTGGGTACCCTATCCCAACAGCATAACAAATGTAGTGAAAATGACTCCCTGAATTCATTTCTGGTGAAAGTCTCGCGGGACTTTACCTTGCTCATAATGGCGGGTTGTTTTCTTCTACGTCTGAGTTTCTCCATCCATGTCTTTTAAATATTAATAAAACAGCAATGATCTGTAAGTTATGCAAATCATATTCAGTTTAATTGGCTCAAATTCAGGTTTCGTCTTGACCGAAATTGAGTTTTCCTAAAACGGTGGTCTCTAATTGAGTTTCCCCTCATCTAGAGAATATTGAGTTTCACTTGTAAAATTTTTTTAGGACCGGTAACCGGTCGTAAAAAACGACTTTTATGAATCCCTGATGCCGTGTGAAAGGTATTAACAAACTCTCTTTAAAACTGAGGATATGCTGTTAGGTACACTATATAACTGCTACTAATTATCACCATGATGGTGAAAATACATCAGCTACATGTTCTCTTCTATTTCCTAAAGATGGTCTGAAAAACTTTCATCCTTATTTGTAGTTACGTACTAACATACTACTCAGTTATCAAAACAGTCAAAAGCAGTTTTAATTTTTTATCAGATTAAATGAATTCTGATAACTGTCAAGATTAATGTTGGAGGGTTTCAAAAACAGTACTTGACTCTCAGCGATTATAATGACACATAATTTACTAGGGTAAGACATGTACATGTACATAGATTAATTGTAAGATTTTTAAGTAGCATATATATGAAATAAACAGGAGTAAACAGAACAAGTATATTAAGTAGAGCATTCATTCACTGTACCCTATCATAGAGGCACAATTCCTCATCTATCACACGACAAAATACACCTGTACAAACCTAACTCTTCACTCAATAGAGCTTATTAAAGAATAAATAGGCATTATAAGTTTACTGAATTCACATAATTCAAGGGCATGCTTATAGCTTGTCATAAATACCACTAAATAAAGTAATAGCATTAATTGGTTATTAGTCAGGTTAGTATAACCTATATATTAATCCACTCAACATGTCCAAGGAGAGAGAGAGAGAATTAAGGTTTAACGTCAACATGTCCAAACACACAGTTATCATGTGGTTTGAAAGTATATGTAGCACCATATATATATACCAGGTGCAACACTGTCCTACTGATGGAGTATCGACACACAGTACAGAACAGAAATAACCTTGGACGAGACCAAAGAAAATAGAAAAGCGAGGGACTTTTTGTCACAAAAGTGTGAGCATTTTGATTCTGGTTGAAGAAAACCACTCCTGTGACTACATAATAGGTGAAGACTCTTATTTACCATATGCCTCATAATGCGTTTCCTGCCGCTTGGTTGTATTAGAAAAAAAATGCCAACAGCATTTTTGCTCAACAGGGCTTCATTCACCATGTTCACTGTCGAGGGGTAAAAACTGAACAAAGGGTTGACAGGTTCCCATGGATAAAACACAGACATGGAATCCACAAGGATTTGTTTGACAATTTTGGAATTCCGCAGACTTTTTTTGGTATCATTGGAGAAAATCTCACTCTGATCAGTGAGTTACTCCTAATTTGCATATTATGGGATGACCTCACCAACCACAGCCATGTTTTCCCATTTAATTACCTGTATTAAATTAGCCTAATGGTGCAGTGAATGCATGGTTTGTTAGGAAGATTTACAATTGGTTAACATGACAACAAACTATGACTGATCATAAATGAACCCAGTTGGGTTCTGTGAAGTTCCTTCAGTCAATATTACAGATCTAATGAATTTTAGGTTGTTACGATGAACCCCAATCATTAACCAATCTGTGATCACGACACTTTCAGTGAACCAAGGACACTAATACCATTTTTTGGTTCAATGTTTGTATTAATTTTACAAAAATGTTGAATTGACCAATGAAATCAACTCAAGATACATTAGTCTCTAAAGTGGTCCACATCAGAACTTTGATTGGTAGGAAGGAATTATCAGCCAGTTTTCTCTAGATCCTCTGTGTGTTTCAGATTAGCCGTGACCTTGTCCAGGATTTCCCGTTGTCTGGAGACTGCCTCCTGCATGTACTGACGTGCTCGATCAATTAGATTCTCCTGTTCATGTAACTTCCTGTAGGGTATATGATAAAGGAGATAGAGTTCAAGTGAATATATCAGCTTCATACACATCGCCAAATGCTACAAGTTATTCGCTCACCTTGATTAAATATGGCATTTGAGATTTTTTTTTTTTTTTAACAAACTGTTGGCTCTACCAATATTTTGTGCTCTTCATTCAGAATCTCAAACAGAAAATCCTCTGCATGATCTCTTCAAAATTCAAATCCGAGTGGCTAGTTGAAGGAAATGTACATTTTCACAACCACAGCTTGCAATATCTGCAATTCGAAGAAATTGCACAATGTCCTTCAGCTCTGATATATGCCTGGCAATCTATAGCATAACATTCTCTTTCTATTTGAAGAAAAGACTCCATTCGACCACGGGCAATAGTATTGTATTTAACTTGATATGTGGAAGAATTTATGAGCTAACAATAACCATGTCAAGTAGAATGAAACACAGCAAGGAAGCAATCAGAGATTGCTCAATTGTATGCCCCCCCTTCCGCTTTAATCTGACACTGCCCTGCCATTGTTCTGTTCTGTATTGGTCTGTGGAGGCCTAATTTGGATAATTATAAAAATTCTGTTTCAGTCACTTGTTTTCGGCATGCCTCGCATGATACATATTCCAAGTATCGACCAACAAGTAATAATACAATGTTTTGATGCAAAATGGTCGCCCGGGGCTTCCGCCAAATCCAAAAATGTGACCTGGTTACGAGACCTACATTCCTTGGGAGTATATTGTTGTGAAATTATTAAGCGATCGTGAACTTTGAATTTTGCACCCAATTCATTCTTTTTGGGGCAATTTCATACTTCAGGACCTAAGTGGTCTGCTTTGGAATGTAGAATAACAATTTTATAGTCATTTTCCCAGTCCAAATCGGTTATGGACTGAGATCCAGCCTGGACAAATAAATATATCCCATTCACTTAGGTTTGATGAACAAAGGGCCATAACTCTTGAAAATATAACCAAAAACAGAGAAACTTCACGCTGCACAACTATGGGGCATTGACCACATATCATGCAAATTCCATACAATATATATTAACCGAGATCCAGCCCCGACAAGTCCCAACTCACAAAGATTTCAAGAAAAAAAGGGCCATAACTCTTGAAAATATACGCGAAACGCGGAGAAACTTCACGCTGCACAACTACAGGGCACTGACCACATATCCTGCAAATTCCATACTTGTCCATAAAATATTAACCGAGATCCAGCCCGGACAAGTCCCAATTCACAAAGACTTGATGAACTAAGGGCCATAACTCTTGAAAATATATGCAAAACGCGGAGAAACTTCACGCTGCACAACTACAGGGCACTGACCACATACCCTGCAATTTTCATAATTGTCCATACAATATTAACCGAGATCCAGCCCGAACAAGTCCCAATTCACAGAGATTTCAGGAACAAAGGGCCATAACTCTTGAAAACATAAGCGAAACGGGGAGAAACTTTACGCTGCACAACTGGTACAAATTTCATACTTGTCCATACAATATTAACCAAGATCCAGCCCGGACAAGTCCCATTCACAGAGATTTCAGCCATAACTCTTGAAAATTATACCGGAAAATGGAAAAACTCTACGCTGCACAACTACGAGGCACTGGCCACATTCCATGCAAGTTTCAATCCTGTCCATCAAATATTAACTGAGATATCGTGCGGACAAGAAATTCGGACGGACAGACGGTACGATGGACAGACGGACGGACAAAGCGATCGCTATCGCTATATGCCCCCCCTCTAATTAGAGGGGGGGGGGCATAATAAGGGATTAGTTTATAATGTTCATGACTGGGTGGCATCCTGAATGGCATCACTATAATGTCATCATTCTACAGTTACAGTAGGCTCCCCCAGGTAGCTATCCTCAAGGGGATAGAGGGGAATTTTGAGTGGGGGTTGGAGGGTGCTCATAGGACTAAGTAATAGGATCAGACCAGCAACCAACTTTACAATGATATAAATACATTGCTGCTTTTTCACCAAAATCAATTATCTTCAACCCTGTTTTCTCACCCATGCTGTCTAATAATTATGGATTGAAATGGAAGCTATCTTATTTGAATATTCTGTAAATTCTGATAGTATGGAATGGTAAATATTAATTCGATGCATGTCATTTATAACCACTCTGGTCATTAGTTCTTTTCAAGGGCACCAGACATAAAAATAGCCCAATGGGCTCCAATACCCCTCGGTTATCAGTTACTGTCTTCACTCAGCAATCATGCATTGCATAAAATGTATTTTTAGAACATCATCATGTAGGTTAACAAAAATGTGATCTATTAGGGTTGACTTGCTTTAATCCTTCAAAAAATATAACAAATATTAGAATTTGACCTTAATAAAATAGGTCAAGATCGGTCATTTTCAAAAGGCTTCTTACCCTTCACCAGATGCATACATGATATGAATTTACAATGCCTGGCTATAATCCTTCTTGAGATATCGTGTCCACAAGAAAGACGGACAGGTGGACAGACGGACAGGTGGACAGATGACACCGACGACAACAATACCTTTCAGGCAAAATTTGCCCGAGGGGTAAAAATGGATCATCTAGCTAGGATCCTATTTTGGGGTAATCTACCGTGTTGAGGAGTAAAGTTAAATATATCAAGGTCGAAGTAAACAAGCGTTGTGGGGTGATCCGGTGAAGCTGCAGCAGTATTGAAAGCATAAAATTTGAAGTCGATTGGTTCAATAGTTTTTGGTCAGACAAGAAATGTGTAAAGATCCATCAATGCAAGATGGCTGGTGGTGGCCATCTTGGATTATACAGGTAACTGAAAAACAATCACTACTGTTCTCTCACCAAGTTCGAAATCGATCAGTTCAAAAGTTACCGAGTTATAGGTCAGACAAGGAATGTGTTAAGATCCAACTGCTGACAATCCAAGATGGTTGATGATGGCCATCTTGGATTACACAGGTAACTGAAAAGCAATCCCAACCATCCTCTCACCAATGTCAAGACACTCTCCAAGTTTGAAGTCAATCAGTTGAATAGTTCTCGAGTTATTGGTACAGACAATAATGTCTGGAATAGAGGATATGGTAGACAATAATGTCTGGAATAGATTATCTGGTATAGACAATGTCTGACATGGATGATGTAGTACAGATAAAAACATTGGACAGATTATCTGGTACAGGCAATAACGTCTGATTCAGATGATCCGGTACAGACAATAACATCTGGAATAGATGATCTGGCACAGACAATAATGTCTGGAATAGATTATCTGGTACAGACAATAACATCAGTCCCATGTGGGATTACTGCCAGATAGGTCAAGCCTGTGTAGGATTATGGCTGGATAGGTCAGTGCCGAGGGATTACTGCTGCACAGGGCAGTCCAGTGCGAGATTACTGCTGGATAAGCCAGTCCTGTGTAGGATTACTGCTGGATGGGCCAGTCCTGTGTGTTATTACTGATGGATAGACTAGTCCCGTGTGGGATTACTGCTGGATAGTCCAGTCCAGTCCCATGTGAGATTACTGCTGGATAGGCTAGTTCCCGTCTGGGATCACTGCTGGATAGGTGCATCTCGTATGGGATTACTGCTGGATAGGTCAGTTCCGTGTGGGATTACTGCTGCATAGACAGTCCAGTGTGGAATTACTGCTGCATACGGCAATCCCGTGTGGGATTACTACTGGGGAGGCCAGTCCCGTGTGGGATTACTGCTGGATAGGCTAGCCCTGTGTGGGATTACAGTGGGATAGGTCTATCCCATGTAGAATTATGGCTGGATAGGTCAGTGCCGTGTGGGATTACTGCTGCATAGGGCAGACCAGTGCGAGATTACTTCTGGATAGGTCAGCCCACGTGTGAGATTACTGCTGGATAGGCCAGTCCCGTGTGGGATTACTGCTGGATAGGCCAGTCCCATATGAGATTATTGCTGGATAGTTGAGTCCAGTATGGAATTACTGCTGGATAGGACAGTCCCATGTGGCATTACTGCTGAATTGGTCTGTCCAATGTGGGATTACTGTTGGATAGGTCTGACCTAGGAAAACATGGAACATGTCCACCAAGTTTTATAATCATCCCACAAAGGTTCAGTAAACTCATGTACAGATCTACATGTAAATTTTTGCCCAACAAAAGCCTTATCAATGGAAACGTATTAAGTCTGAACTGCGATAATTGGGACAAAAATTCATATTTAATGTCATATTTTTTGACACAGATGAAAATTTCACTTTGGTGGATCAGAACTGGCGACTTGTCTGTACCAGATTAATTTCAGCTCAGTCATGACAGTAGAAGAAAGTACATACAGTTCTCAATTTTCTCAACTTTAATTAATATCAAGTATCAGTAGCACTTAATAACAGTACTTAGAACGCATTCTCATGTCTCACCTATCAGACATCTTTGTGCAATCATCCTGTTTACAGCTCATACTTTTATTCTCTGCGTGTAAACAAGCAGATGAATCTTGATCAGTAGTCTGGATTTTAGTTACAGTGGTCACCTCAGGCTCACTCTGTACCTCGTCATTCATGAACGGACTCTGAAAGTACACAAAAATATTACAGTTACATAAACAGACTTCGGCATAGTTCTCAATGATTCTACACAATGACCATATTACTCCTGTTGTCAAAGCCAGTTACAATAAACTCCTTAAGTATTCGTGACCCCAAGTAAATTTGGAAACAGTCATATTTGACCAGCTCATGTGATCTTGTTTCCTAAGCAAGCTGCAATGCAGAATGGTCTATCTGCAAAAAGCACAGTCCTAAGTATTGGAGAACCCTCAACTATCATGGTAGCAGGATTGATAATTTTGTGGGTTTATGTAGTTGCTCAATGGGAATACTTTAGAGAACTTGTCGAAATGTTCAAAATAATTTACCTGTCACACGAGACATGTGACCAAGAAGTTTACCTAACACCTTTAAGAATTACCTAAACATGTGATCATTGAAATTGTCAAGTACATGTAATTCAAGATTAATGACAAACCTACATGATGCAAGCTACCAATAAATTAATGACACCTTGTTTCCATGCAGTAAATATCAGATGTTTTGATTGATTTTAAATAAAAAATGATTGGCTACCTGTAAATGAAGACAGGTACTGTATTTCTGTACCGGTCTCTTTAAAAAATCAGCTGTCAGGGACAGGTATGAATTTTGACCCGGTTCCTAGATGGCGGATTCCATTAGAAAGTAGTCCACTTGTCTGTCAAATTGTCTGTCCAACCGAAAAATGACATTAGCAACTTTAAAAGTTAAAAAAAAAAAAGTCTGTGCCATGTACATGTTTGCTAAGCCAACAAAGTTGTGTAATGTATGCATATGTCAACATAAAGTTTTACCCTGTACATTTCCTATCTGCAGTATAATAGAGAGACAGAAATGTAAATGTTGCAAATGTCATTTGTTCTAATGTCATATGTGTCCAACTTTTTTTAAAAATATTCACCACAAATCAAATATCAATTAAATTATTCAATAAAAGATTTACAGTGGAACTAGCCTGACCTTATTAAGATATATGTACCATTGCCAGTGTATTCAATACAAATACATGGATACTATGGGTGTTTGAAAAATGTTGCTAATGTCATTTCTGTCCAACTCCAACATATCCTTGACAGAAATGACATAAGCAAAATTTGAAAAGGCCCTGTATTACAGAATGGATGATGTCATACACCGACATTGGTACAGATACATATTATGATTGGCCTAATTCCACTGAGCATATGCATGTGCTTGTCATACAAGAAATTTCTTGTACATACACAAAATAAATTTTGACAGAAAAACACAAATTTTGCTAATGTCATTTGCGTTTTGTCTCGCCAAATGGAAAACTGTACAAATAATTCATAGGGGTACCTGTATATTTTCCTCTTATGCAATTCATTTATATGTTTTGAATAGTAAAGTACAGGGCACATTGTTTGTTTATGATATTTTTGAATTTATAGGTGTTGCTATGTCATGTTCAGTCAATGACAGACGGAAAAGGGAGTTAGTGGACTAGTTTATCTTGGAATCTGCCAGACCTTGACTGATGGAAATTCAATAGAACTGAAGCAAACACGTACACAAAACTAATTGGGGAAAGTGAGAAACGTAATGAATATTGTGATGCATACATCTTTGCTGCATTAAATATACACACCAAAAGAAATTATGGTCCTAGTGTTTCAGAAATTTGATTAGCTGTCAAAATGGTTAAAGGAGAAAAAAAATGGTGCAAGATCATTTTTAGAAGAAAGCGCTCAAAATTTAGAGTAAAATCCTGTTTACCACATGTAAACACTGTGAATGTCCCCAGAGATATTGTAGAGCAAAGGAGTAAAATCTGTGATTTTTGAGTGTCAGTGATGTCACCAAGTGAAGCCAAGTTACTGAGCTAACTTTATGTTGGAATATTTACAGAGATATTAGACTGAAAGTTGGCTATATTTTGGAAATTCTACATGGTTGTGAAACTTGAAAGTGATTGAGTGGAATTTAACGTCGATTTCAACAATTTTCCTGTCATATCACAAAGGTGCCTAAATGTTCCATTACACGAGAGTGCTCACAGTTCCTATTATGCTGGACACTTATCAGCCAGCCAGTAATGCACCCGGTCACCCATCCAAGTATTGACCAGGTACAATGTTGCTTAACTGGTAAACCGTCTTGCTGAACATAATAATCCATTGATGTCGCATACTCTGTAAGCCTATCAAATGAGTCACTCTGTTCTCATCAACGCAGAGCTCTCAGGGGTCAGGTGTTGATGTCAGACTGCCAGTATGCATCACTTGGCATCTCAGCCAATCAGAAGCGAGGACATCCCAAGGTCAATGCAGCATAATTGAACATAAACTCTGTATACGATAGTAATTTGCTAGTGTATCTTTCAAAACGAACAATATATTCTGTAACTGACTCTCTTGTTTACATTTGTGAATGAACTGTTTTGCTGGAAAAAACTATTGATATTCATAGCTTTGTCTGTATTTCTTATTCCTCCAAATAGTATATATATATTTATTCGTAAAATGAATGCACTTTCCATGAGCGTTATCCATACAGCAATATAGTCACCACCAAAAAATGTTCTAAAGATAAATTTTCCCTCCGAAATGATGTTTCACGGAAATAACATCTTGCTGAGATAACATCTTGCCGAGTCTCTCAAATTAATTTTTCTCAAAAATGTGTTCATTGCCAAAATCCTATTTGCGATCCTTTAATGCAACCAAGTGAAATTTACATCTCCTGGCCTGATCCATGTCTCCCCCATTAGGTTGAGATGCATAGAGTTGTACCAGAGGTAAGTACGGTAAACATTCCAAATATTCGATCACTGATCGAATGGTATAGCACATAGCGGTGATCGTATTTGGGTGTTTATATGCTAAGGTGTAACAAATATGGGACACTAAGCTCAAAATATAAAATAGACTACAGCTCTTCTTCTTTACATTATTTGATGGTGATATCTCTCAGCTATATTAAAAGTATAGAGTTAACATAGTCTTCAAGTGTGTTAGTATTCTCAGACCTGTTTTAGTACAGTATCACTGAAAATGTTGGACAAACACAGGACGGAAAATGGGGGGGGGTAAAACAATACATAATAAGGGAATAGAAAATGGATTTCTACTGCAAGGGGACTTTTAGGACAGTATTTTACATATATGAACACTTTCAGTGTTTGATTTGAAAAACTTAACGTATCTGTGAAGAAAATAGTGCAAAGCATGACAAAGTGTCGGACAAACAAAGACGGAAAAGCTGATGGAAACGTATCTTTTTTTAAATTAATAGGCACTTAATTGAAATAAACTATGTTGAAAATTATAAAGTTATGTGAAGAATACAAGGTTCTTTAACTTGATATGAAAATAAAAGTTATTTACTATTTTTAAAAAATATGCCTTTATGCCCCAAAATAGTTGGACAAACTAAGACGGACAATGTTAAACAAATGGGGAGGAAAACCTGTCCGTCTTTGTTTGTCCGACATTTGAAAATACTACAATTATGAATACCACAAACCAAACAGTGCTTAGGTACAGAGAAGAAATGACTGTGTATCACTATAAGTGTGTATTTTGATGGTCTGCTCTGAATATGCACTCAGAATATGCTGAAAATGTACTTATGTGTCGGACAAACGAGGACGGATTATGTCGGACGAACACTGGCAGGCAATGAAGACGGACACTGCATTTTGGTAGTGTAAAGCTAAAGTACATGGGATGGAAGCATAAAATTTGGGGCATGTGTCACCCATCACACAAGCAAGGGGAATCACAAACCCCATGAAACATTACTGCAAATAAAGTTAATTAGTATAATGAAAGCTCGTGTGAAACACGGACGAAGAGCATTTCCCAAGATAATTTTGTAACACATAATTTGGTACTCATAGGACTTTAGATGTCCCCAATTTGGGCACACCCCCTATTAGAGGTGGCAAGTTTTTTAGGATGGGACAGAGGGTGGAGCACATACCCCTGGAAGATGAGCAATCAGCTAGGACTCATCTCTGATAAAAGTGCCTCCGAAACGGGATTTCTTCACCAATGGGCAAAACCCAGTGTGAGACAACACCAACTTTATTTTGCGTTACCGACATTAAAAAATCGAATAAAAATAAAATTTCAAATTGCCACTTTTATATTTCCTATGAAAGTTTGAACATAAAGATTTTAACCCCCTTTTTATTCCTGATTGTATGAATTAGGCTGTTGTATTCTATCTGAAACAATGCCAGCAAATAAAAATGCCAAACAACAAAAAAATAAATACCTTTCACTATGATTTTTTCACTGTAAGTCAGCAAATTGTTGTTGTTGTAAAATGCTGCTAATACTACTCAGGCAATAATGACATTCAATGTAAATCGGGAACCGTCATTGACTGTGTGATCTATCACTCTGTCATGGTACCCATATTTGGACAGTGATGCAGTATGTCAGGGCTAGGAAATGGAGGGTGTTTCAACAGCTCAGCCAATACAGCATGGTTTAAGTTACTGTTGAAGCAGGAGGCTGTTGGAACACATGCAAAATTCGCTAGATTGTTCTGGAAGACAACCACAGCCACAACAAAATGAGGACATTGTTTGATTTGAAGTGTATGTTGGCAGTTAACATGTGAATTAACATACAGTTTTTGACCTTGAGAAAATAGGTCAACATCAGTCATATTCATTTGGAGAGCGTATCTTCACTCCTTTAAAAATTATTGCTAATGCTAAATTTGACCTCGATAAAACAGGTGAAGGTCAGTCAATTTCATTAAGCTTCTGATCCATCACCAGTTGCATATGTGGTATGACAAGAAAGATGGGCAGACAGAGAGACAGACAGACAGATCAGAGACCCTATAATAAAGGGGACTGGTGAGCGGCTTAAGATCAAAGGTTCAAAGGTGTGAATCGCTCGGATGTTCCTTGCGGATCACGTGACCTCGAGCGGGAGACTTGAGAGAAAATTTCCCCAGATTGACGCCATTTTGTTTTTCGTTGAATATACTTCTTGCAATTCTTGGATTTTTTTTAGACTCACAGTTACAGTTCGTGTCTTTTATGCTTGAAACAGGGCAAGTAACATATTTATATACTTATTTCTGTCAACTTTATGCTGATATTTTCAATATATCGTGAGAAATGTTCTTTCAAAGTTTGTTGGTTGTCGGTGCGAATTATCCGCCGGGATAGCTGGAGGGAAAATAGGACGATAGCAATTTGTACAACCAGTTTGTGTTCACATGAAACAAGATATCTTGACAAAAAAGATATTTTTTATGTTGTTGGGTTATATTCTTTCGTCTCTTGTATATTTCTCAACAATGTGTTACTATTTGGGATAGGAAATAATTGCATTTCCGGTTTTACGGCGGTCGAAAAATATGTAATTTTTTCTAATTATTAGACAAATATGCAACCGATTGTGGCGCTTTACATCAGTTTTTATGACCAATGGAAATTACTGTGTAAATCATAAGTAGTTCGAAAACTGCTATGTGAAGTTGAAATGCGACTTTGTTCAGGTGAAGTGATGGAAAAAAATCTTTGAAAAATGAACAAAACGGTGATTTGGCCGCGATTCATGGACGCGGCTGAAGTGAAGAACGTTGGCAGCGACGGCTGACTACGACTCGCAATATACCCTTTCACCTGAAGCGAAGCGCCTCGCCAGGCGAGGTTAGTGATACGCCTGGCCGTGCATTGGCTTGTCACATCTGCATGTGTTGTTTTAGCGAGCGTCAGCTAATCAACAAGTGTCTGATTCTTATCACTGCTTATCTTGGCGCAAGGAACATGCCTTCAAAGACACTAAGCCGCTCACCAGTCTCCTTTATTATAGGGTCTCTGGACAGATGAAATGAAAAATTCAGTTATAGAGAGGACAAGCAACTCCGAGAAGGGATGACAATTTCATTCTGTATATTTCACTATTATAGCATCTTCAGCAGTGAACAAAGTTACAAACAGCTCCATACGCACAGTATATATACAAGGCATAATTTGATCTTAGCCAATATGTATTAATGACTAGGTAACCTGACAGTGATCTACAAATGGTGTGATTCAGGTGATACAATACACACTCTACAAATGTTGTAACTCACATGGAAATATACAATTATGAAACATGCGAGTTACAGCATTTGTAGGTTTCCATCAGTTCTGATGTGGATTGCCAAGAAAATTATACCAATATTATCTTAAAATGACAGTCCTTATCCAAACCTGACATGTAGAAATATTCAATGAACTATACTATATTCATTTGTGTACAGTTTACTTAGTTCTTGCCAAATAAGCAGATTATGTATTGTTTTCATCAATTAGAGTGTGTATTGTATCACCTGAATCACACCATTTGTAGATCGCTGTCAGGTTATTGCTTAATTTCTGAAAATGTCCAACCTGACTGGACATAATTTACTGGTTTACCTATTCATAAATGTGTATTATGCCTTGTATATACTGTGCATAAGGAGCTGTTTGTAACTTTGTTCACTGCTGAAGATGCTCTAACTAATAGTGAAATATACAGAATGAAATTGTCATCCCTACTCGGAGTTTTTCTTCTCTATTATTGGAAAATCATCAGCGGTCCCAATGGATTACTTCAATTACATGTAAAAATTTCCCAAGTGGCATGTGCAATATAGCAGGTATGTAGAAGTTTCACTTCAAACATCTTTCTACTTTTTCAGTTCAAAAAATAATTATCAACATTTGTAACTATGCTGTCAAAAAGCAATGGTATGAGCAATTTCACATCTCGAGTTTCAAAGGAATTCTGGGGACCTCCACATAAAAAAAAAAAAAAAATGAGCATTAAATGAGTAATAATTTGTGATTTTTTAAAATTGGCAATAATGCATCCCCAGACATCTGGAAGCCCAGGGCTTCACAGCCACTGAAGCCTAAAGAAATGCAACTGGTAACAGGATCAAATTATTATATCAGTACTAGAGAGAGAAATAGGGCTGATTGTGGAAATGAAGTGTTTACTTTGTTGACACAAGTGGTCCACTAGTCCACTTACATAGAGTGCATTATGTAATAAGTCAACTATTACAATATGAGGCCTGAAAGGTGAAGCAGAATATCAGTGTTACAGTATGTCTATTTGAACAAAATGGCCTGACTTCAAGCTCCCTTGAATCCTTTCAATTCTCCATACTGACCACACTGATGGCAGCTAGCATATTTTCTCTGACTGCATTTTAGTTATGTGTGTAAACAGGGGTTGATGTAGCCTAGATTTAGATATATTTAGCTGTCTATACCCTATGCCACATGATTATGCCAGCGCTAACAGCACCAATGTCCTTTCAATCCATTTTTGAACCATAATGTTAATAATGGTTAGTAATTGTAAAAAAGAATGTATAATGAGATATAAATCAAGCATTAGGTTGATGGGCTGCAAAATCGGTAAAATTTCAATCCAAAAAAACAAACTTTCAGTCCTTTGAAATCCTTTGTCTGTCTGACAATCATAAACTTCATGAACAGATGAAATGCCAAGAAATTGTGACTATATAAGTTTACTGTCTATAGTGCCACCCAATGATGAACAATATCACAAGACTACACGATGAAGCAAAATCCTCCTGGCCTGGGGAATGTAGATATTGGACTCTAGTCATGAGAATTCAGATCTTTAAAAAAATGGCCATTTGGCTTACAAGGGATGTGAACTATAACACTGGGAATGTTACATTCATGTTCAGCAAAATAGAAATACTTTTTCCTGATTAAGAAGCAAATTTCTATTTTTGTGAAAACAAAATCATATTTTGAGATGCAACAATGCATCTCCATGATTCGCCAACACCACCAAAATCTTGTCAGTCCTTTGCCTATCTTGCAAGATCATCATACCCAAATTTCATGGAAATCAAACACGTTGTTCAGAAGATATGATGTTACACATGTTTATCTGCATTCATGTCTATAGTGACGAGCAAATGCCACAAAATCAAGCGGGTGAAATCTGAAGCCCAAGGGAGATGGCACATAAGAGTTCAATGGAAAAAACTTTAACCATGATAATGGTTATGGAGGTTTTGACGTTAAGTCAGATAAATGAGATTTTTCATTTAAATGGCAATTTGGTTCGCACCGAAGGGAATTATCTTGTCGGCAATCCTATAATTATGCTTGGCAACATAGAATAGAACAGTTTTTAAATATTTCTCCAAGCAAATTGGTAAATTTTCATCTCACGAAAAACTTTTTTTTTTGAGACGCAAAAAACTTACCTTTATAGTTATGCCAGCTACAACAAAACCTTTTCAGCACATTGACTATCCTTCAGGACCATTGTAATAGAATTTCAAAGAACTCGGACAAGCCATTCAGACGAAATCGTCAGAGAAAGGTTTACCTAAGCTCTGACTACAACGCCACCTAGTGAAGAGCAGCGGGTATCGAAACACAACCAGACAAATTTCCCAGGCCTAAGGAGATAGCATACAAAATTTGACCCAAAAATATTTAACGGTTTCAGAGATATTCACGTTTAAAGTCGCTGCGGCGGCGGTGGCGGCGGATCCGGCGGAGCCGTTTCTCATGAAAACATAAGAGCATCCACTTTGTGAAAATGCTCTAATTAGTATGTCGGACGTAACATAAGATGGAAAATCTGAAGATTTTTGATAAATCTAATTTTTTTAAATATGTGTTTGCATTTGTCAGGAACTTTACATTCATGAAAAGACAGAAGGGGCATAACTTTCATTTTAATAAGGTTGGCATCATTAACTATGTAGTTGTGAGTACTTAGAGATCTCTACAATGAGGGCTTATTTGAGGACGGAAAGTGGTTAGGACCTTAAAATTCTTTTGTTAAATCACACTTTTGCCACTTTAATTGTGCATCAATTTCTACCTTTAGATCCATTCCACCTAGTGACTACAAGAAAGTCATCTTCTATGTGTATTATTACATATAAAAGCATCTTTTGGATGTCACCATGGTGTATGTCACAATCTTGGTGCAAATATTGGCCTCAAATCAAGCTTAATTAAGTTAATTAAAAACAAATAATTTGAAGTTGAACCTGTTATTATCTTTTCTATCTCCACAACACTCAGACAAAATAGTGGCATTTCCAGAAGTTAAAATTTCTTCATATGTAACTGTAATAAGTGACTTCAACATGAAGTGCCTGTTTGTTACACCTTAGCATATTAGTACCCATTTACGTTGGAATGCGAGACTGCCACTTCATGGGGTGATCGTACCTGAGTTAGAACTTCCATCGTAAACTTCCCGATAAAATGGGGGTGATCGTAATAGGAAAGGTGATTGAATATTTGGAATGTTTACTGAATATAGAAGTTAAATCATTGAGTTAATTCACTATCCCATCTTTTCACGACATCAAGGTTTCTATTTGTGAGCCAAAGGCGAACCCTTGACTAACTTGCATAGCAGACTGCGTACTGCCCACATTCCAGTTATGTGACCTAGAAAAACTGCGCTGATGGTGAAATACATCAGGGTTTCACTTTCGCTGCTAAACTATTCGCTGATACCGAATGTAAAATATTTAATCCAAGCACGCATAACAATAAAATATTAATGGAAAGATCAGTGAAATTTTATAGAAATCTGTGCATTATTTCACCTAATTCAAGTCTTTCAGTGGGAAGGTGAGGTCGGATACACTGACATCGCAGACCGCCTTTAAAGTTTCAGTGTTTTCTACATTTGCATAGCTTGCTGGATGTTTGATGGTAGATGAATAAGTTTGTTTTTTCTTCAAATAGATGTTATTTTCAACTATGTTTCTTTTATATTTATTAATGTTCATGGTTGTTGAAAATGTGTGTATTCATCTGCCACCGGGTATCGCACAAGCTATGGTGTTTTCGAATCTGTTGTCACGGCCACCATGTTCGCGGTAAAAAAGTGATCTGATCGGTCAATATATTATGTACAGGATGTTGCTTTTGCTGATTGGCTGACATCTACCGCTGTGTTGTCGTTGATCGCGATACAGTATCCAAGTGGACCAGGGGTATCTATGATAGAGATACCAGGGATATCTATGATAGAGATACCCCTGGTTTTAGCGAGGATGGATCCATGTTCCCCTTCTGGGGTGAAGGTCCATCGAGTTGTACCAGAGGTAGGTATATAGAAGTTAAATCATCAAGTTAATTCATTATCTTATCTGGCCTGACCCATGTCCCCCCTCTGAAGAGAAGGTCGATAGAGTTGTACCAGAGGTAAGTATATACAAGTTAAATCATCAAGTTAATTCATTATCTTATCTGGCCTGACCCATATCCCCACTCTGAGGTGAAGGTCGATCGAGTTGTACCAGAGGTAAGTATATACAAGTTAAATCATCAAGTTAATTCATTATCTTATCTGGCCTGACCCATATCCCCACTCTGAGGAGAAGGTCGATAGAGTTGTACCAGAGGTAAGTATATACAAGTTAAATCATCAAGTTAATTCATTATCTTATCTGGCCTGACCCATATCCCCACTCTGAGGAGAAGGTCGATAGAGTTGTACCAGAGGTAAGTATATACAAGTTAAATCATCAAGTTAATTCATTATCTTACGTGGCCTGATCCATCTCCCCCTTCTGAGGAGAAGGTCTATAAAGTCTATAAAGAGGTAGGTACATACAAGTTAAATCATCAAATTAATTCATTATCTCACATGGCCTGATCCATGTCCCCCCTCTGAGGAGAAGGTCTATAGAGTTGTACCAGAGGTAGGTATATACAAGTTAAATCATCAAGTTAATTCATTATCTCACATGGCCTGATCCATGTCCCCCCTCTGAGGAGAAGGTCTATAGAGTTGTACCAGAGGTAGGTATATACAAGTTAAATCATCAAGTTAATTCATTATCCCACCTGGCCTGATCCATGTCCCCCCTCTGAGGAGAAGGTCTATAGACTTGTACCAGAGGTAGGTATATACAAGTTAAATCATCAAGTTAATCCGGCTTTTGTGCTATTCACAATGCCGGCTTCAGCCGCAAGGTGGCGCTAGCTCCCACTGCACTGCGGTCTGTTCCGGTTAGGCTGTCTGCTAATCTATACACCTCGTTTCGTCAGATTTTCTCACTATTGGAGACGTCCTTGGTAGTTTAGGTAAGTATAGTCATCAAGTCTTATTTTTACTCGTTTGTACAAGCATAATAAGAGCCGCTTTGTCAACAAATTGGGCAATCAAAGGTCATCATTGTTGTTGTTATAAAACATGGTGGGTGGCCGGCAGTCCAGCCTGATTAAACCACACTCCACTAAAAACAATCAGCAGGGGCCAGTTTGTTTGATCAAGTACTGTGAGAAATAATCGGATTATTAGTTAACCCGACTACCATGTAGCCGTTAATGTAGCTGTATGATTATAATGTGATAAACAAGCACCCAACCCGCCTCAGTTGGAACTGCTGGTAGTGTTTCATAATTTTATTGTGAAAAGTCACACAGAACAGGAAATTAATGTGCGATATGGCTTCTAACTTCTCATAAATATGCTCTTTTTTTTAATTATCTATTTATTATACCACGTTTTTCTCCCGCAAAATGCATTGAAACAAATGTTTATATATATATCTACATATTCCTGTTCTGTCCCAGAACACACAAAATATTTTGACTGATTCACTTCCATAATTTATTCTCTGGGACCAATATTAGGTCTACTGACTTGTGAGCACTTATCTTCTACTGCCAATCATTTTCATAATAGTTGGAGGCAGAGTTGGAGGACATAGATATTGTTTTATCTGTTGCAACCGGGAGAAGCAGAAGCATCTCTCTTCATAGGGTCAGTCACAGATTAAAAGATTAAAATGTTTGACATTACTCAAGTTGTAAACAATGAGTAAGACACATGTAAGGATTATCCATAGTGTTTGAAAACAGGAATAGCTGACGTGGATAATCCTCCTTAGAAGTTATTATTGTAACATCACTCAGCAAATACGTTAGAAGCCATCAACCATAGATCTGCTCAAACTTGACAAGTGAATCTAACAAAAACAAAACATTTGCAATTTATGAAGAGAATAAATCATCTCAATATAGTCCGTGATCTACTAGGGCTCACCTTGCACCCCCCACTACAGACCGAAACTATGTTTTTTATGTGCTTTAGGACATGTCAAATAAGAAACAACTTGTTAACAGTCGATAAACTGGGACTCACTACCCCTTTAATCACTTTGAAATTACCCCTGTGTTAATAAGTGGTGACAAGAATAGTCTTATCTTCCATAATTATTATCCAATCTTTATAATGTTGGCCACATATTATTCAGCATTGATCGCTGCATCAAATATTTACAAGATACTATCACTATTTGTTGGGTATGACGTCACACGGGGACCATACATACAACAGTAGGAGTAGTAGCGAAAGCGGGCGTTTTGGGGTGCGTGAGGGTGTGCTTCAGCGATTGAGGGACCATTCTTGGTTCGAATGCGTCGTGTGAGGTGTCAAAGTGAAGCTCTCGGTATGTAGACTACGACTTGAGGGATCTCCACATGATCTGTGACGTCTTTGGTAACGTCATCAGTAGGAGTAGTAGCCAAAGTAGGCATTTGGAGGGTGTGAAGGAAGGTTTTTGGGCTAGAGATGGACCATCGCTGGTCTAAATGGACCGTGTGGGGTGTCATCTTGTAACTCTCTGCATGTAGACGATGAATGGTAGGGTTTTTGTTGGAAGTCGCATCGTGCTACTCATGCGCAGTTGAGCAGTAGTAACAAAAGATGTCATTTTGGGTGTGGGCAATGACATGTTTGGGCAATCAAGGGAGCCATGTTTGGTCCAAATGGACAGGTTGGGCTATCCTAGTGAAGCTTTCGTGGGATAGTCAGATAGGCGTGTTTTTCACTGGAATTCAGGCCCATCTGCGCATGCGCAGTTGGGGTGTAGTAAGTAAAGTGGTCATTCTGGAGGTGCGCAGGGGTATATCTGAGAGATTGAGGTCCTATATCTCATCCAAAGATGGAGTGTAGGGTGTCATCTTGAAGCTCTCGTGGTGTAGACCACGACTTGAGGGATTTCCATGTAATCTGTGACGTCATCATTACGAGTGGTAACGAAAGCGGCCATTTTAGGGGTGCGTAGTGGTGTGTTTGAGAGACTGCGGGACCATTCTTGATCCGAATGTGGGGTATCATACCGAAGCTTTCGCGGAACAGCGTCCGACTGGTCCGGTGTGTCATAGAAGTAGGGAATATGGCTAGCATGCGCAGACAGCAATTAGTGGAAAAGGGGCACTTGAATGGGATTTTAGACTCTAGGTGGGCCATTCGCGGTCCGAATGTTTTGTGTGGGGTTTCGTAGTGAAGGGCTCGTGGGGTAACACCGGATTGGACTGGTATCATCGCACGCATCCTGGTGTACCATATGCACTACGAGCTATAGTGTACAGGGTGCACCACAGGTACGTGCGCATGCCTGCGTTGACATCACTTTCTATCTCCAAGACCTCCGAGCTCCGACTCAAAGAGCTCCGACTTCAAGAGCTCCGAGCTCCAAGTTCTCAACCGATCCATCCCACAGCTCCGAGCTCTGTAGTTTCTCAAATGGCGGCTTCTGATTGGATAAGAGCTCTATACTACTGTCAGACTGCACATTTGCAGAACGATGATACCAAGCTACACACCAGTCCAATCCGACGCTACCCTACGAGCCCTTCACTACGAAACCCCACACGACCCATTCGGACCACGGATGGTTCACATCGAGGCTAAAATTTCATTCCAGTGCCCCTTTTCCACTATTTGCTGTCTGCATATGCTAGCCATATCCCCTACTTCTATGACACACCGGACCAGTCGGACGCTGTTCCACGAAAGCTTCGATATGATACCCCACACGTCCCATTCGGACTAAGAATGCTCCCTCAGTCACTCAAACACACCACTACGCACACCTAAAATGGCCGCTTTCGTTACCACTCGTACTGATGACGTCACAGATGACATGGAAATCCCTCAAGTCGTGGTCTACACCACGAGAGCTTCAGGATGACACCCTACACTCCATCTCTGGATGAGATATAGGACCTCAATCTCTCAGATATACCCCTGCGCACCTCCAGAATGACCACTTTACTTACTACACCCCAACTGCGCATGCGCAGATGGGCCTGAATCCCAGTGAAAAAACACGCCTGTCTGACTATCCCACGAAAGCTTCACTAGGATACCCCAACCTGTCCATTTGGACCAAACATGGCTTCCTTGATTGCCCAAACATGTCATTGCCCACACCCAAAATGACATCTTTTGTTACTACTGCTCACCTGCGCATGAGTAGCACGATGCAACTTCCAACAAAAGCCCTACCATTCATCGTCTACATGCAGAGAGTTACAAGATGACACCCCACACGGTCCATTTAGACCAGGGATGGTCCATCTCTACCCCAAAAACCTTCCTTCGCACCCTCAAAATGCCTACTTTGGCTACTTCTCCTACTGATGACGTCACCAAAGACGTCACAGATCATGTGGAGATCCCTCAAATCGTAGTCTACATACCGAGAGCTTCACTTTAACACCTCACACGACGCATTCGAACCAAGAATGGTCCCTCAATCGCTCAAGCACACCCTTACGCACCCCAAAACGCCCGCTTTCGCTACTACTCCTACTGTGTGACGTCATACCCACAAATAGTGATAGTATCTTGTAAATATTCGATGCAGCGATCAATGCTGAATAATATGTGGCCAACGTTATAAAGATTGGATGATAATTATGGAAGATAAGACTATTCTTGTAACCCTACCCCCCATTGTCACCAAAATTGTACTTAGGGGGTAATTTTACAGTGATCAAAGGGGTAGTGAGTCCCAGTTTATCGACTGCTAACAAGTTGTTTCTTATTTGACATGTCCTAAAGCACATAAAAAACATAGTTTTGGTCTGTAGGGGGTGCAAGGCGAGCCTTAGCTCACGGATTAATATGATTAAAGGCGATTGAAGTCAGGAGAACCACGACAATATTATCAGTGATAATGCCTCCACAATCGTACGGTACAGTAATCCTTTATCCCGGAGTCGATGACACGCAAGACTCTAGTATAACTACACAAATGTTTTATAACAACAACAACGATGACCTTTGATTGCCCAATTTGTTGACAAAGCGGCTCTTATTATGCTTGTACAAACGAGTAAAAAAAGACTTGATGACTATACTTACCTAAACTACCAAGGACGTCTCCATCAGTCCGAAAATCTGACGAAACGAGGCGAAATACGATACCCACCTTCCCTCCTGCACATGTATAGATTAGCAGACAGCCTAACCGGAACAGACCGTAGTGCAGTGGGTGCTAGCACCACCTTGCGCAAGCCAGTAGGCTGGTTTGGCAACGGGGGGAATTCGGTAGAGAATATTGCGGAACTCCAAATGCGAGCGCCACAGGCGCGAAGCCCGGCTAGGGGGGTCCGGGGGCATGCCCCCCCGGAAAGTTTTTGAAAATTTAGATGCCATATGGTGCGTTCTGGCGCATTTTGACAGCATATTTTCGACATACGGCAACTGCATGCATTTTTTCGACTGATAAATTCAGTATATGACTATAATCGACTCGTTGTGTGAATGATAATCTTGTCGACTGGGAGATGGTTAATATTCAACCATGGAAAACCCCCTTTGATCAAGATTATTATCATTAACTCCTCACTCCGGTGTGGTGGCTAAGAGTGTCTGGGGATAAGTGTCCCGTTTCCTATCTTTTTATTGAGTGAAGAGTGTCCTACCTCTGGAGATATCTGGAGAAGAGTGTCCTAGCTGTGTTAGAAGATAGGAGCCGGACACTCTTAATATGGGATATTCTTAGCCTCCACACCGGCCTGCCGATATATTTGTGCCACTTCAGTTCACACTTGTTACGATCTGGTAAAGAGATGGATAAATCACGCCAACAATTCCTCCGATTGAGCCATCCTATTATCAAGAAACTGGCCCATGTTTATTACTGTATATTTCGCCGCTATCTGTCATAAAGAAAATATGTCAACCAGCTAAGACTTGATCACGTTAAGAATAACAATGTACAGCGGCGGCGGAAGCTCCCAAAAAATGGGGGGACTCGACTATCATAGCACTTTAGGCGAGGGCCCTAGATGGCTGTCGACGCATTCTGGCCGATTTCCGGCATATACAAAACGACATATCATCACTATATAATCAACTGCATTTTGAGATTGTTTTTGTGATTTTTTCTCGTCATTTAGAAGAAAAATTGAGTTGATAACTTTTGAATGTAAAAAAAGTATTTTTCCTTTCCAAAATTCGAACTATACGCAGTGATCTCGAAGAAAGTAACATTTCAGCAGAGGGTTGGAGAGCGCTGACGCGTTTGAAGAGAAATATGTGAACACAAAAAAAGAAATAATATGAACGCAATTTTGATATCTAAATTTGATAAGCAGATAATCGTCCAATAAAGCGAATGCAATTTCTATGTAAATTAACATCTAAAACAATTATTGGTCATTGCGAACGGAACAGAAGAATGAGCAAATCAGAGCATTTAACCCAAACAGCAACGTGCCCCTCCAGTGCAAAGTCACCGCTCCGTGAAAACCTGGCCTACAGGGGAAAAAAACGGCCTGTATATCTGGTCACATTAGGACCAAAATCATGAAAAAGTCACCCAGCTTTTGTTGAAACTGGTGGGGCTGAGCCCCCATCCTCTCCAAACTGGGGGGAGGGGGGGCTGCAGCTCCCCCCCCCTGCTTCTGCCGCCCCTGAATGTAGTTGTCTTGTTGTCATCAATGTGCATGTCAAACTTTACTGTCTCACATTCAGGACTTCTACGAAAGGAATCTTGTTCTTTCCAGGACGAATTTTCTATAAATGCCCAGATTTAAGGGGTCAGAAGAGAGGGTCCAATTAAGATCCAATTTTATGTTGAACAGTATATTTTGAAACATGTATTATTTGAATCGAACGAAGGACTTGCACTGTACTTGCACTGTACTTGCAGTGGACGTACAATGGTCGGCTCAAGGGACCACCAGAAAGATGTAAAAATGGATTATGTAACCCGTTAATGAGAGTGATCATCTTCCATAAATTATGGCTTAATTATGGAGTCCAACTCAAGGCGCCTTGGCCGTAAATGGGCGTATATATTGACGACTTCGTCTACATCAATCTGTTTGTCATGATGAATGTGTAGCATTGCATGATGCTCGCATGTAGGTCCTTCCGTGCAATCTGAATTTTTTTTCCCCCAGCAGTGGAACTCGGTCTGCTCTGTGGGAGGGTGCGTGCGTATCTACATTAATGATATATGTAACGCGTCTAACTGCCTAGATATTATCCTTTTCGCCGACAACACTAGCGCCATCTTATCCGACACTAATCATGAACATTTAATCGAAACAATGTCAAATGAACTCATTAAACTTCACGACTGGTTCTCATGCAATTTATTGTCTCTCAATGTGAAGAAAACCAAATATATGCTAATCAAACCAGCTAGATCTACTATTCATATTTCACCTAAACTCATCCTTGATGGCAATGAACTTGAATGCGTGAACACATTCAAATTCCTCGGAATCATCTTTAGCGACAAGTTAACGTGGCAGTCACATATTGGATCATTATGCTCAAAATTATCTAGAAATATAGATATTTTAAACAATATTAAAAATTGTGTAAACAGAAAGACCCTAATAATTTTATATTACTCATTATTCTACTCTTACGTCTCCTATTGCAGCATGGTCTGGGCCAACACATATCCCACACACCTCCAGCCATTAATTATTTTGCAAAAAGGCTTATTCGCATTGTAACATCCAGTACCAGATTAGCACATACCGGAAACCTATTCTTGGAGCTAAATATTCTTCCTATACATACAATAAATGATTATCTTATTTTGATATTTGCGCACAAATTTTTCTATCATTCAGTCTTTCTTCCCCCCAGCTTGCAAAATTACTTCACTAAGCTATCTGCTATACACAACTATCCAACCAGACAGGCCAACCTTAATTTATACAGGCCGTTTTATAAATCGCAACTCTCATTCTAGTCTTGTAAAATAAAGGGACCCCGATTATGGAATTCACTACCTGTCAGCCTGAAATCTTGCGCCTCCAAGTCCCTTTTTAAATCTCGCCTGAAAAAAATCCTGTTAAACAGTTTGTGACACGTTAACCTGGTATACGTACAACTAATTGCAACCGATGTCTTACTAGTTATTTATTTTACTCTGTACTCTCCTGCAATCTGTGAGTTTTCATCCGACCTTCTTTTCACTAGTCAAGCATGCTCGGTTGTCTATCCAGCGCGTCACGTCTATTTATGTACTTTTGCAAAAACTAAATGTTCTCGTCCTACGGTAATTCCTCTAATAAATCGATCACCCTATCGGTATTCGATCACCCCCGATTTTTGCAGAAAAATACGATCGGAAGTTGTAATAATTCAATCACCCCCGATTTTCAGAAGATCCCGTTTGTAATAATTCGATCACCCGCCAAATGTGCCTACCGTTGACGCGTATCATTGACACTGGAAAAATACAGTGCGGGACATGATAGAAACATATATACAGCATCATTACCAAGGCGAAACAACATTAGACCTAGAAAAAGGACTTATTAAAAAGGACCAAAAATAATTAAGTGGGTTTCATGATAAAATAAGACGAATGCACTTCCGGATGACGGAGAATGGTCTGTTGTTTACCTCACAGGCCTCCTGCTGAAGTTGGTCAAACAGAGATCGCGTTTGAGAACAGTGTTATTCAGCTTATGTATTCGAGTATTCACAAACTCCAATTAGCTGCATCGTATTGAATCACACCTTGCATGAATATAATTTAAAACAGCTCGCTTGTATGCCGATTAGGTTTCACAAATACCGGTATTGAAAACTGGTCACTTGCTGATTCATTCCACAAAATGCCATTGTTGTTTGCCCGGCTTTGTTTGGATAATTCCGTGGATTAAACAACATATCTGATTATTCTGCCTCAGTCTACCTTAGGATCACAGTCTTGATTGATTGCTGAACCAAAGATGTTCATGCGATATGATTTACACCTTCGATGATAAACTTCATTCACTAAGTTCACGATATACCAAAGCGGTGATCTTTGTCCCGCTGGGCTTTGCACATCTGTACTTTTAGACTCGACGACGAGCCAGGTTATCAGCGACTTTGACTTCTCAGAAGTTCCCATTTGAACCCCTTTTCGCTGGCAATTTCCCATGGCCATGCAGTTGGTGAAGCCAAGCAAAGATCAACCCCTTCTTCACCCCAGATGAGCGACTTGCCCATTAATATGTAAATAGGGTCTGAATTACCAGTGATTTTCTGAGACGGCTGGCAATATTACTATGGAGGTGAAGCTGACATCCCTATTATTCTGACTTGGACAAATCGATTTGGAAGTGTCCAGTTTGTGTTGTCTGGCACAAGGCCAAAACTCAAGTTGCGAGTTCCAGCCAAGTGAGAAAAAGAGGAAGTTCTTTGATCTTGGATTGAGACCGTGAGATTTAAGACTACACGAAACCACATTCCAGGCATGAGTTATCCAGTCCATTATTATTCAAATTACCCAGAGCTAGGGTTAGCCCAAATTGTTTACAATATGCCAAACAAGGCAGAGTGTGGGGCCAGGTTTGATTGTACAACCCTTAATTGACAGGCTGGCTTGTCTCATTTCAAAGCTGTGATGAATTTTGTTGATAATGGCCCAGTCTAAACTCTTGTATACAAATTGAAGAGCCCCAATATTCTGAATGGTTTTTAGGTCATTGTCAGAAGGCTATATTCACTGCAATGAATTAATGAAGTGACAGTCTAAAAGAAAATAACATTTGTGTATGTGTGTGTTCATTTCATGTCCCTGCTGAAACATCGTTGCTGAAATGAAACAAAGCAATACATTTGTCCCGTTCACACAAAATATTATCACAGCGGGGATCAACTGGCACGACAAATTCAACACAGACTGTGTGCACAAAGAGGCTCAATGGGGGATATTCAGAGGGGGACCAGCATCCATGTCTATTGACGTCTCCCCATAGCTCAAATGAAATACTCAACGTCTCCCTTTTTGCAGTCAAAACGTATGGGAGAGATCTTGCAAATCTGAAGAAATGAAATAATGGCTCCCTCGGCATACGAGTTGCCCACAAAGTACTACAACACGGAAGCCCTCATAGGGACAAGTAGAGGAAAACTTTTAATATTTGTCCTACCATATCATCTGTTTATTAAAGAAAATGACAGACATCGGAAATACCACTTAAATTGCCGTTAAATTATGTTCTAATGATCTGGGACAATATTCGTCCCAGAAATGATCCAGTAGGTGCATGGCAAGTAGACGGGCATTTTCGCCTCCAACCTCCTGCTAATGAGAACCCAGGTAGTGAATTCTGATCATAGTTCTATCATGGAGAATTCGCAATAACAAAAACTGAACCTTTAGTGTTTTATTTCTGTGTCAATGCATATCGTTATTCACGATTTTGTTATACAGAGCAAAGTTCGTTGATTACAAGTGTGTCATGCTACAAATTATAACCAAGTAGCATTCTCTCAAATAATATTCACCGTATTGACCAATTAAGGGAATAGGTCAAGGTGTTTTATTTGATATACAACGAAGGAAACTTAACAAGCATTCCATAAAGTGTCGTGTGTAGAAAACCGTGGGATCAACGTGTATATTTCCCCCCCAACGCGATCAAGTTAGGATAAAAAGTATTGTATGATTTGATTGGCATGTAGTGAAGTTTTGCGTCGATACACCACGTCTTCTGTATTTTACTTAGAACATGTTTCCATTCATGACCGAGATGACCTAAATCGAGGATGCACGTAGGCCTAACATGAACAGGCAGTCTGACAACATGCGCGAGTATAGTGTAACTCATGAACTGACGATTTATCGATAAAAGCGTTGTTTTACATATCCGATCATAAGTTTCCAAAAAATCGTGGGTGCAGGCCAATCAAAAGACAATTATCCAGCTATCATAATAATATTTACTATAATTTATCGTTTGAAGTCGCGTTTGGAAGCAACAGCGGGTTACGGCAACAACAACAACATCACACAAATTACTAAAACTTACAATTCAATCACCCGCATTTTTCGGGATTTGTCACTTTCAATGATTTGCAATAAATCGATCACCCCTATTTTGTATCACCTCAAATATCACTTCCGGTGATCGAATTATTAGGGGAATTACCGTAAGCATTGATTTCTCGACAAATTAGCAATAGTGGTGCTTATATCTTATTCACCGCCTCTGTATATATAATAACATTTCCATGATTTGTATATAATTTTATTTCCACAAAACCTATATATGTAGTCCTGTCGCTGAAATTACCCTATTTCTATTCACTTGTTAATTCAGGATAGAACAAGCTCCCTGGGGTTTTATTCCCGCCACATATGCGGCTAACTACTCATTTCTGTATATTCTGCATATCTGTCTTCTCTTGCTGTGTGGTGAATAAATGTTCATTCATTCATTCAAACCCCCCCCCCCAGCCTACGGGCCTGTTGCGGCCGTATCCGGCATCAGGAATAGCGCAAAAGCCGGATTCAGTATCTTACCTGACCTGATTCATGTCCCCCTCTGAGGTTAAGGTCCATAGAGTTGTACCAGAGGTAGGTACATAGAAGTTAAAACATGAAGTTAATTTACTATCTCATCTGGCCTGATCCATATTCCCCGTCTCAGGTCCATAGAGTTGTACCAGAGGTAGGTATATACAAGTTAAATCGTCAAGTTAATTCAGTATCTTACCTGGTCTGATCCATGTTCCCCTTCCGAGGTGAAAGTCCATAGAGTTGTACCAGAGGTAGGTATATACAAGTTAAATCGTCAAGTTAATTCAGTATCTTACCTGGCCTGATCCATGTTCCCCTTCTGAGGTGAAAGTCCATAGAGTTGTACCAGAGGCAGGTATATACAAGTTAAATCGTCAAGTTAATTCAGTATCTTACCTGGCCTGATCCATGTTCCCCTTCTGAGGTGAAAGTCCATAGAGTTGTACCAGAGGTAGGTATATACAAGTTAAATCGTCAAGTTAATTCAGTATCTTACCTGGCCTGATCCATGTTCCCCTTCTGAGGTGAAAGTCCATAGAGTTGTACCAGAGGCAGGTATATACAAGTTAAATCGTCAAGTTAATTCAGTATCTTACCTGGTCTGATCCATGTTCCCCTTCCGAGGTGAAAGTCCATAGAGTTGTACCAGAGGTAGGTATATACAAGTTAAATCGTCAAGTTAATTCAGTATCTTACCTGGCCTGATCCATGTTCCCCTTCTGGGGTGAAGGTCCATAGAGTTGTACCAGAGGTAGGTATATACAAGTTAAATCATCAAGTTAATTCACTATCTTACCTGGCCTGATCCATGTTCCCCTTCTGAGGTGAAAGTCCATAGAGTTGTACCAGACAGGCCAGAGGTAGGTACACCGAATGCATATCCATCATCATCATTCACTGGTTTACTGGTCTTCAAATCTTTACCATGAACACGGCGGAACCGTTTTGCCTGTTTCACCCTCCTCCCCCATCCTGAACTGTTTGATGGGACTGGCATTCCATGTTTGACATACAGATCAATTGGTATTCCGCGGTAAAGGATATTGCCAGTGCTGTCCAACTGGGGCTCTCCATCCTAGAACAATCACAGAATATAAACCATAAAGAATTTACTGAGTGGACATTGTTCGTGCAGTTTTGTGATTTTGCTGCTGGGTCTTAACAGGTTTCTTCAAAAATATCAAGCGAAACGAGTGAAACTGGAACAAAACATATCAACATTCAACAGTGCAAATCATATCAATATTCCTTACAGTTACGGGGCTCTCACAAGACAATTGAAGATGGCACACCAAGTCAATAACATTTTGAGGGAAATGGATTTCGGCAATATAGGAGCCAATTCTTCTGAGAACAGTGAAATTTTGCACATCATCGGAACATTATTTGTGTATTTTTATCCTGAAATTCCATGAAAAATCCAACCTGCATGTTTGAACATATACATGTAGGCTGCTTGATCAAATGTAGCAGGTGGATTCTTACAAAAGTGCTACACAGTAACATTCTAGTGCATGAATTTTGAAGAATTTAACAGGACTCCTGGCATGCCTGGCCATTCTATCCACACTATATGTCGCTATGTGACTATGTTACCCGTGTCTTGCACAGATGTTGGGAAGTAGAATGCTAATGAGTTTATGGTAAATTCTATTTATAATTGAATTGTGGACAATAACTGAAAATTCAAGCAGTGGTTCTAGTAAATCTGACTACCTTCTAACATCATTAAATGGGAACCCAAACGGTCCAAGGTCACTCTTAGGCATGTTAGGAGAAGAAAGCAGGCCTACTCATAATTCTGAGTAAGATACCGTTTACCACATCATGCAAATACTCCAAATGGTTGCTGAGATATTGGAGTTTGAAGTAGGAATCTGATATTCAGGAAATTTAAGCAAATGAGATTGTACATGTATGAGGTTACCAAGTGAACTCATGGGTGAGTGAATATGATTTAACCTCACTTTCAACTATATTTCAGTCATATCATGATGTTGGGTCCTATTCCTTTCACACCCGAGAACCCGACAGGTGAGATCCTATTCCTTTTCACACCCGGAAACCCCACGGGTGCCTCAGTTAGTCACCTCTTTCGAAAAGCTGTCCGAGGATCTGAGGCCTATTCTTACCATGCGCTGTGCACAACGACATCCCAGGTCAATCCACGGAAGCCCGACGGGGCGTGAACGCCTGATTACACATTACACCTATTAGGCCGTTGTAAATTAATTCTTTGTTTCTCGTAACCTTGCTTTTGAAAATAGACATAATTATTAATTATTAATTATTACCTAGCGAGAAAAAAAATTAAATACTAAAACAAAACTTGAGATGCAAAATTTGAAAATATAAAACCTTTTACTGGACTAGATTTATCAAACAAAACCTCTGCTAGAGGAACAGTGACCTGCTAATTAAATGAATAATGCATACAATAATAGCCATTAAAAAGAAATCACAGATCACAATCCATAGACATGACTCTTGACATAAAATACATTATGTGAGGTGTCATACATGTATATGGAGCTAATTTAGAACTGGTTTCCATCAGATTAGTACTGGCTAACAATATTAAATCAGCCTTCACCAAAGCAACCATAAATAGTAATAATATTAATCCTAATTTTTTAGGATTCATAAATTTTACTATAATACAGCTGTCCTAAGCAAGTCACTGATCAACAACAACAACAGCTTTGGTCTAATCACGATGCCTTCTTCTGATTTTCAGAGTCAGTAAAGACTTGGAAGAGAAGTCTTTCTTCTCTTCCAAGTCCGCCGCTGTGGATTCTTGATCCATGGCACTGAGTGATTCATAGATTTATAGAATTTATTTGCTGATTACAAGCGCCCATATAAGGCAGGAGAATCATCGACGGAAGTTTCAAATCTGCCTTGGAAAGAAAACGTTCGATGACAGAGCTGGCGGTCGTCTTTTCAGAGAATAGGAAAGTTGTGAATTTAACATAAAACTGACCGTTTGTTGAAGCTATCGTGGCTCCGTTGGCCAAAATCATTTTGATCAACACCAGGATGAATGCGATCAACCATGCGGACATTTCTAAATTCATTGCGCGGTGTGCGAGGAACGAAAGGGGTGTATGATGAACATACGTCCGTTTGATTTGAGAACTCCGCGTGAAAATCGATATCTAGTTTGCAGACGAATAGTTATACTTCTTCACTTCTCAATGCATATTTTGTTAGATTACGTTGTGGATGTTCAGTTTTGTTGTTATTTACTGTTTTTGCGATCAGACAAACTACGGAATTGAGACCACAGAATTTCCTTCCGGAGCTCCGACTGGAAAACATAATGACGTAGCTTAGAGGATTCCCAAGAAAGTTTGCCGTTTCATTGGTCAGTTTATGGGGAATCCCTTGAACTGCACAACAGGTGGCGCTGCAGTGCCCTTCGAAGGGATGGTACAAAGAGACGGCTTTACGAAACTTGTTACGACAATCTCGGTATTTTACGAGCAATTAAATCACTGGAGAGCGCTGCTTCGCGAAATCAGAACTCATTATAGGCATTTTTTTTTAGGGATTTTGACACGTCAGTACCAATAATTAATACAATGCGTAATTATTGCTTGCAAAAATACTGATGCGGGCGGGTTACGGGAAACGAACCATTAATTATCAGCGGCCTTATACATGTACAGGTATGAGCCTTACACACTGGCATATAGTTCACATATTTAGTTTGTTTGTTGATGTTCATGTACCTTGCCCCATGTGGGCCCCATGATTGGACTGTATTATGAGGATATATGGGGGGGAAAAAAAAAAAAGTGTTTCCGGTAACCCGACCTCCCTGGAAAAAATATGCCTACCTCAAACTTTTTATTGCATTTTGAAAAAAAAAAAAATAAATACACAAACATATTGACCTACCTCATTATAAAATCACTAGTCTCATAGTCAAGATGTCTATCGCGGTAAAACCCCAGGTATGAAAGAGAGAATTTTATGGATGCGATTACACTGAACATCAGTTTTGTTCATTTTTGCTTATCTCTTGGTTTGGATCATTCGGCTGAAAAATGTGACCACCTACCTGGATTTTTTCTGTATCATTGCAGGAAACACGCCATTTATTTGTTTAAGCTTGAGCTAATTTTATGCTGGTTTTATCACAGATGTAGTTATAATCTCTTTCAAATTGATATTTCGGATTGTTTATAGCATTATGCAAACTATGACTTTGTTTTGGAAAAATCCCAAATATTTTTAGAATTTGGGATACCATATTAGCATCCAGTCACTAAAGGCTTTATTTCAAAATTTAAGCAGGTTACTTAGGCTAGTGCTTGTGGAATCTTAATTACTGAATATTCAGTAACAACGATTTAGGCTATTCATATTCATTTAAATAAACACTTTCACAATTTAAGTTTCTGAGATAAAGCACTTTGTTACCGGTTGCTATGGTAACATACTTCGGAAACTATTGGAAACCAACAGATAAAAGTGATATCCAATAACCTGTAAGCACAAAGTTAATGAAATGCAACAGGATCAAAAGCTTATATTTGAAAAGAAAATATACCATTATTTGTTTATATGTAAGTATCTCTAATTCACTGCATGACATCAGCATCAGCAAATCTCATTTCATTTTTGTTGAATTGCATACCAAATTTGAACCAGACCCAAACGTAATATCTCAGCATCAGTGGGAATATTTTCATGAAATAAATATTTTAAATCTTCAGAGAGAAATAAGGCAACAACCGGAGAAGATCGTGGTAAATAATTTTTCAACTTTCGGTTGTAATAAATTTGATCATCACATGATTTTATTTCTATGGTGGAAAATTTCTCTTTCTGTGATCCTGGTGATTGAATTATTAACAAGAGTAAACTTACTGTATTCAGCCTTCTCAGGCATGTCTGGCAGCGGAAACGCAGGTCGAGATAATTAAAAAAATTTGCGTAACAAACAAATTGTTCTGGGGTGTAAGATTTGAGTAACCTATTGCTTGGTGATGCGATCCTACTTTGCATAACCATTTGCTTACATGTATGTATAAAACAGGTTAGCAGGAATTCTGTACAATAATGTAATGGAGAATCAGATAAATCTCTGATTGAAATAGATGAGGTTATTTTGGGCTAATTGCATTACAATTCATTATTCAAAGAAAAATCAGGATTCTATAACACTTGTGTCTATAACAACTTGCTAACCATGCAATTATTGAGTGTTTTAGCACAGTTCTGTGAAATGAAATGTGTCAAGTGCAGGTGTTCACTTGGGAGATAATATTTACAAGGCGGGACAGGAAGGGGCCATCTGCTTCATACAATGGAATAAACACACAAAGAAATTACAAGATGGAATTTCTTTCTTAAGTTTAACTGCCGTTTCCATCATGAAAATGATTAACAAAGCGACACAAATACACTTAAATCCAATTATGTTCCAAACAGCCTGGCTAAGCTGACAGAATCACTTCCCATTTGGAAGACCACAAAAATTTGTTCACTGAAATTGGCATGATGTCAACTGAAACAGGAGCATCGGTGGAACAGTTTTTCCAACAAAGGGGGGAAAAGATGTCAAAGTTTACCGTATTTTTTCAACCTTTCATCATAATCTTTGTTGATAATCAATTTGAATAGCGCAATAGAATAGAAATAATGTTTTCATAGGCATGCTCAATGGTTATTTTATGCACGGTTAGTTTTGGAAAATTTATAATCTAGGGCAAGGGCAAAAATAACCATTGAGCATGCCTATGAAAACATTATTTCTTAATGAAGGTATTACCTGTGAAGATGAGATTAAGATGTTTTGATAAAGAGAAATTCCTTAAGGACAGATACTGGCTATTGAACACTCAAATCAGACTGTATAGACAATCAGGGTCAGATCCAGAAATTTGAAGTATTGTCCTTATTCGAATTTTTTTTTTTTAAAATGCCGTGCATAGCAAGGCGTAGCCTACAGGCTGGGGTCCAGGGGCCTGGACCGCCTAGGCTCCTTGAAGCTCTAGCATCTAGGGTCCTAGATGCTCTCAGGAGCATTCGAGCCCATTTTTGGCTATTTAAATGTCTTGTCAGATACCTGCAGATAATTTACTTCTTTTTGTCCTAATTTTCACCAGATTCAGGCTGATCTGGCTTACGTTTCAAAATAACAAAGTTGAACAGAGACTTGCTGCATGAATTTCCAGATCATTTACTTCCACCTGCTGTCAGATTGATACTATACCATGATGTCAACTTTGACTAAACTAATAACTAATCTTTTTGCTTAATGGATTGGGGCTCAGGGGCCGCCTAGGCCCCGAGAAACTCTGGGACCCTTGATGCTCTCAGCAGCATTCTAACCCATTCCTGGCTGCACGTTGTCATTCAGACAAGCATATCATGCACATTTTCCTTCTTGTTTAAACTGATCATCTGCTTTTAAAATTATTTACAGCTGCTGCTTTCAAAATTTCTACTGAATAGATTCTTCTGTACAGTATTTTTATACCATGATGAAAACTTTGATGATTAAAATATGTACCAACTACTTGGTGTTCAACTTGATTTTTTAACTCTGTCCACAATGAGCAATCTAAATACGAAGCTGCGCATCAGAAAACCCCTCGGCTCTGGGTACATTCATAATGCATTCAATTTGAACCAAGATGTCAGGAACACCAAGCAGTCAAGTGACAAATATACAGATTATCAAAAATTTGCAATTAGAAATGACCCCTAAGATTTCCGTCCAATCAGAGAAACCGGTATTCATTACATAAATTTCTTGACGCATCAATGATGTATACCAAATTTTACAACGAGCATTTGAATGGTATCAGAGATAGAGATCATTAATGATTTCGCATAAATGAAAGATGGCCGCCCATCCTTCCCGCCACTCAGAGGAACTGATGTGGTTATTCATTGAAAGTCTCTTGATACATTGATGCTGTATACCAAGTTTCGTATAGAACACTGAAATGGTATCAGAGATATACATTATTAAAGATTTTGCATAAATTAAAGATGGCCACCAAGGTTTCCACCCAATCAGGGATACCAGAACAGTCATTTATCGTAAGTCTCTTGATGCATCGATGATGTATACCAAATTTTACATCAAGCACTTGAACGGTATCAGAGAACGAGATCATTAATGATTTTGCATAAATTAAAGATGGCCGCCCATCCTTCCCCCCACTCAGAGGAACTGATGTGGTTATTCATTGCAAGTCAGTTGTTACATCGATGCTGTATACCAAATTTGGTATAGAACACTTAAATTGGATCAGAGATATATATCATTAAAGTTTTTGCATAAATTAAAGATGGCCACCAAGGTGTTCGGTCAATCAGATCTCGATGCAAAGTATCTGGATGTATCGATGATGTATACCAACTTTCATATAAAACAACTGAATGGTAACAGAGATATGTATCATTATCGATTTCGCATAAATTAAAGATGGCCTCTAGGATTTCCACCCAATCAGAAAAGCTGGTTTGGTAATTCATTGAAAGTTGCTTGATGTATCGATGGTGTATACCAACTTTCGTATTGAACAGTTCAATGGTTTCCGAGATATGGATCATTATCCATTTCGCATAAAATTAAAGATGGCCGACAAAGTTTTCACCCAATCAGGTCCCAATTAAATAGGCTTCTGGTCCTTGACTAGGTAAATAAGCATACCAAATTTGGAATTCTTCAGTGGAACGGTTCTCCGGCTATCTCGCTCACGTACGGACGTACGGACAGACGGACGTACAAGACGACGACAATACCCCATGGCCAAAATTGGCCGAGGGGTAAAAACTGAATTTATGTCTTTAGACAGATCAGACCAGTTATTCATTCATTTCAACACTGACAGCACAGCATCGGGCAAAGAGAACGTCGACTTTGTCATGTTTGTGGCAGTCAGACCCTTCATCTTCCTTTAGTTTTTTTTCAAATGTCCAACCAACACACTGCATTCTCTTCCGGCCGCTAACCTTCCCATTTCCCTCAGATCGACCTTTCTGTCCCACCATGACAACTTGTCATTGCAGATACGCGCTGCAGATACAACGCGAGAACGCACATGCTCATAGCTTTCCAGACAGACGTACAGATTTCCTACTTCATTCATAGTATCGACCTCTACCTGGAGAACGAAAACTATCAGGCCCCTATTGGCCAAGCTTGTCAATGGATAAATGTATAGTTGTCTCCCTTGTGTGAAACACGGGCAAAGAGCATTTCCCCAGATAATTTTGTAAACCCATAACTTGGTACTCACCATGCTCACAGGGCTTTAGATCTCCCCAATTTGGGCACACCCCTTATTATGGGTGGCAAATTTGTTTATGGATGAGACAGAGGGTGGGGCACACACCCCTGGAGGATGAGAAATCACGAATCATCCCTGGTAGAAGTGTCTCGGAGAAGGGATTTCTTCACCAATGGGCGAAACCCAGTGTGAGGCAACACCAACTTTATTTTGCATTTCATGGACCCACCGACATTAAAAAATCGAATAAAAATAAAATTTCAAATTGCCACTTTTATATTTCCTATGAAAGTTTGAACATAAAGACTTTAACCCTCTTTTTATTTCTGATTGTATGAATTAGGCTGTTGTACTCTATCTGAAACAATGCCAGCAAATAAAAATGCCAAACAACAAAAAATAAATACCTTTCACTATAATATTTCACTGCAAGTCAGTGAATTGTTGTTGTTGTAAAATGCTGCTAATATTACTTAGGCAATAAGGACGTTCAATGTAAATCAGGAACCTTCACTGGCTGTGTGATCTATCACTCTGTCACGGTATACCCATATTTCGACAGTGATGCAGTATGTCAGAGCTAGGAAATGGAGGGTGTTTCAACAACTCAGCCGATACAGCATGGTTTAAGTTGAAGCATGAAGCTGTTGGAACAAGTGCAAAATTTGCTAAATTGTTCTGGAAGACAACCACAGCCACAACAAAATGATGACAATGTTAGATTTGGAGTGTATGTTGGCAGTTAACATGTGACTTAACATACAGTTTTTGACCTTGAGAAAACAGGTCAACATCAGTCATATTCAAAGAGTTCAGGTCCATCATCAGATGCATATATGTGGTATCAATTTAGAATGCCTAGCTATATTTCATGTTATATCATAATATAAAGTATATAACCTAGAGAAAATAGGTTCAGTCAAATGGGATAGGCTTCTAGTCAGTCACCAATTGCACAAGTACATGTGAAGTATGATGAATTTGGAGAGCTCATCTTCACTCCTTTAAAATTTATTGCTTGTGCTAAATTTGACCTCGATAAATCAGGTGAAGGACAGTCAATTTCATTAATTAGGCTTCTGGTCCATCCAGGGTCCGAAATAGAAAACTTTTGATGACCTGCTGGGGTTTTTTCTTCAGAGAAAAATCGCAGGTCAAATTGAACATCACCTGCTATTTTTATAATTGGACAGCTATTGTTTTCAACCTGTGCAAATTCAGACGAAAATAGTTAATTTAACACCATACAGTAAGGATCATTCATTTGTTAAGTTTCTTATGCATTTTATCTATCCAATTTCACAGGAAAATAAACTATAATTTGAACCATCTCTTGTTAATATGCATGTACATATTGACAGCCCTTATTAGTTACTAGAGACTGTCTGAGAGTGAACATTATTGAACTTTAATGGTGTGATTACCATCTTTACCAACAGAACTGTCTCCATATCAAAATCAACCATTCTATATCCCCTGAATTCCCCTCAAACACTGGCGTTCGCCAAGGTGACTCTCTTAGTCCTTCCCTATTTAATATCTTTATAAATGACTTAGAATTCGACAAATCTACCTCACACCCCGTAACTCTCCAAAGAGAAAAGATCACCCACCTTCTTTATGCAGTTGATCTCCTACTTATATCTGAAAGCCCAATAGGTCTACAAAACTCCTTACTTAACCTTGAAATTTTCTGCTTAAAATGGCACCTACAGATCAATACTGAGAAAACCCAAACTATGATAATGCAACCTGTAAAGCGAAAAAATGAAATACCCATCACATTTAACAATACTCCCTTACTTCAATGTTCAAATTATCAATATTTAGGAACAACCATTAATGAAAAGGGTAGTTTTATACAATCACAAAATGATCTGAAAGCCAAAGCTATAAAAGCCCTATTTAAACTACAAAAAACTAGTAATCACTGCTCCTTCCCACTTCAACTAAAAAACCAATTATTGCATTCCCTAATAAAACCAATACTCCTTTACAACAGTGAAGTCTGGGATTTGGACGAAAAACTCGTAAACAAACAAGAAAATGAGTACTGGGTAAATATACGAAAACTAGATACATGTAAATCCCCCTCTGAGCAAGCCCTCAATAAATACTGTAAATTTACATTAAATCTACCCAAACGTACTACTAACCTTGGAAGCAGGGCCGAACTTGGTCAATACCCACTTATATTCGATATTTTACTAAACTCAGTAAAATACAGACACCGACTACAGCAAACAGAGAATACTCTACTTAAAGATGCTTATTCATACTACCTAACTAATCCTGATTCACCACACAACTGGGAAAACACAACACGAAAATTCCTCCAAAAAACTAATGCCAATCACCTTATCCATCCCCAACAAAACAAAAGTGGTCCCCACATAAAACAACTAGAATCCTCACTGAAACAATCATATGACAAATTCTTCCTCAATAACCTTGCCACTAGTGCACAGGCAAACTCTGGTAAATTATCCCTACTCCAAAAAATCTACACAAACTACCAACTACAACCCTATCGGACATTTACAAAAAACAGAAATGCAGCCCAGACACTTTCAAAGCTTAGGACTAGCAGCCACATCCTACAGATAGAAAGAGGCTGATACAAAAAAATCCCACGCCTAAATTGCTACTGTCCAGTGTGTCCACTCATTGAGGTGGAAGACGAATGCCATTTCCTGTTCCGATGCCCCACAATTAAGACAGAACGTGAACCTCTAATGCAAATAATCCCCTTGCTTGCCACTGATACTACAGAGACCAACACAAAACTGAATGCTATCTTCAACCCTGACCCCCATCTATATCCCCAAATCAGCTCTATTCTCCATAACATGTATGTTAAAAGATCCCAGACTCCCCAAAATTATACACAGAAAACATCAGCTCCCAACTGAGCACTTCCAACTAATATATGCCGTTTGTAAATATGTTTATTGTAGTTTTGTCAATGTACATGATGTACATTGTAGTATTTTGCCAGTTTTATGTTTGTCTGTTTTTGTATAGTTTTGTTAATGCCATACTTTGTAAATGCAAAGTCGAGCAATAAACATTTGAATTGAATTGAAATGATTCAGGTGTTACAATACACACTCCACAAATGTTGTAACTCGCATGGGAATATACAATTATGAAACATGCGAGTTACAACATTTGTAGGTTTCCATCAATGCTGATGCGGATTGCCAAAAAAATTATACCTATATTATCTTAAAATGACAAGTCTTATCCAAACTTCATGTCATGTAGAAGTATTCAATGTAGGTACATACCGACTTTATCACCATACTTTATTCATTTGTGCACAGTTTACTTAGTTCTTGCCAGATAACCAGATTATGTATTGTTTCATCAATTAGAGTGTGTATTGTATCACCTGAATCACACCATTTGTAGATCGCTGTCAGGTTATCGCTTAACAATTTCTGAAAATGACAGCATTTTAATATCCGTCCTTCTGGCTTACCTATTCATAAATGTGTATTGGCTAAGATCACATTATGCCTTGTATATAGACATGTACTGTGCATATGGAACTGTTTGTAACTTTGTTCACTGCTGAAGATGCTATAACTAATAGCGAACTATACCTGAATGAAATTTGTCATCCCTACTCGAAGTTGATTTTCTTCTCTATTATTGGAAAATCATCAGTGGTTCCAATGGATTACATGTACTTCAATTAGATATACTTATAAAAATTTCCCAGGTGGGATGTGCCATATAGCATGTAGAAGTTCCACTTCAAAAATCTTTCTACTTTTTCAGTTCAAAAAATAATTATCAACATTTGTAACTATGCTGTCAAAATGCAATGGTATGTGCAATTTCACATCTTCAGTTTCAAATAAGTTCTGGGGACTTCCACATAAAACAAAAAATTGTGCATTAACTGAGTGATAATTTGTGATTTTATTCATTGAAAATTGGCCAGAATGCATCCCCAGAAATCTGGAAGCCGAGGGCTATGTCAGTAATGATTTTGGAAATGAAGTGTTTACTTTGTTGACACAAAGTCTACTAGGCCACTCATGTAAAGTGCATTATGCAATAAGTCAACAATTACAGGTCTTATTACCTGAATGGTCAACATACAGTCCTATAATATAAGGCCTGAAAGGTAAAGCAGAATATCAGTGTTACAGTATGTCTATTTGACAAAAATGGTCAGACTATCTGACCTCAAGCTCACTTGAAACCTTTCTCCATACTGACCAGACACTCATGGCAGCATATTTTCTCTGACTGCATTTTAGTTATGTGTGTAAGCAGAGGTTGATGTAGCCTTGATTTAGATATATTTGGCCGACTTTACCCTGTGCCACATGATTATGCCAGCACTAACAGCACCAATGTCCTCACAATCCATTTTTAAAACATAATGTTAATAAAATTAGTAATTGTAAAAAAGAAAAGATATAAATCAAGCATTGTGTTGATGGGCTGCAAAATCCGTATGAGAGGTGGGCCTTCAATTTCAATATTTCAAAAAAAAAACTTTCAGTCCTTTGAAATCCTTTGTCTGTCTGACAATAATAAACTTCATGAACAGTTGAAACACCAATAAGTTTACTGTCTATAGTTCCACCCAATGATGAACAATATCACGAACCTACATGATGAAGCAAACTCCTCAGATGTGGCCTGGAGAATGTATAGATATTGGACTCAAGTCATGAGAATTTCATATATTTAAAAAAATGGCCATTTGGCCCTACATGGGATGTGAATTATAACACTGGGAATGTTATATTGATGTTCAGCAAAATAGAATTACCTTTCCCTCATTAAGAAGCAAATTTTCATTTTTGTGAATACAAAATCTTATTTTGAGATGCAAAAATGCGTCTCCATGATTCGCCAACACCACCAAAATCTTGTCAGTTCTTTGCCTATCTTGCAAGATCATTATACCCAAATTTCATGGAAATCAAACACATTGTTCAGAAGATATGATGTTACACATGTTTACCTGCATTCATGTCTATAGCGCCATCTAGTGATGACCAAATGCCACGAAAAACAAGCGGGTGAAATCTAAAGCCCTAGGGAGATGGCACATAAAAGTTTAATGGAAAAAACTTTAACCGTGATAATGGTTATTGAGGTTTTGACGTTAAGTCAGATAAATGAGATTTTTCATTTAAATGGCATTTTGATTCTCACGGAAAGGGAATTATCATGTCGGCAATCCTATATTTATGCTTGGCAACCTAGAAGAGAACAGTTTTTAAATATTTCTCCAAGCGAATTTGTGAATTTTCATTTGACGAAAAACGGACAGACAGTTTCTCATGGGGAATAACCGGCAGGTAGGCCTGCCCGTTGTACGGGGTAAAACCTCTGTAGGTGTAGTTACTACAGTCTATAAAATTCGGCCATCTAGAGTGAGCCGTAATTTCTGCACTTCACAGCTATAGCCAGTTTCACTGGGTAACTTTAGTTATAAATTTGGTAATTTTCAACCTCCTAGCAGACAACTGGTACTCATTCTTCAGGATTTTCCACCAAGTACCTGATCGTTTTGGTTATGTGAATTTTTGTATTAAGTCTTTCTATAAAATGAACCAGCAGTTTACTTATACCAGCCCAGTATACGATCACAGTTTGTTTGTCTGCTCCAAACCATTTAATTTGAGACATAAATTTTTCAGCTCTACATAAAAGTATAGATGATGCATGTATTCTCAAGTGGGATCCTACCTTATCCATTTTGTTCCTGCTCTCATCGTTACCAGGCAAGTAGCTGAACCTGCTAGAAGGTACTGTCTGAACAATCTGTTGACCACTCGCTGCTACTGCCAATGTGATGGTATGATTACCGCTCGAAGTAGCCACCAACCCTGGCAAAGCCTGGATCTCTCCACCGTTAACCACAACATAAGAACCTGGATTCCAGTTAACGGAGCCATTTGCGCCATTCTTCTCATTGTCACCAAGTTCATCCCTCTGGTAAGATTCCTTCACAATTATCACCTCTTCAGATGGTTCTGTAGCTGTCAATTTTTCTGGGTTATCTCCCTTATCAAACCCTTCTCCTGCCAGCATGCTATCCCCGATCGCACCAGGGTCATCTGCAGGGTCATCTTCTCTCATATTGCCACTGTTCTCTACCAGGGGTGAAGCTGGGAGGTTGGGAACGACGATGCCTTCAGCGCTTCCATCTTCTGGTTGGGATTTCACTGAAGAGAACGATTCTGAACTGCTACCAGAGGAGTTATGTACAGAGTCACTTAGAACAGAGGCCAAATCTGATGACAGCCTTTCAGCTATTGTATTGGCAATTGTTGTATTTTCAGGTGCAGCGGATAAGCGAACTGCAGAGCCAGTTGCACCATTGCTGGTGCCTGCTTCAGCTGGCAGAGATGGAATTCCATGGGTATCTGTATTATCAGGAGCGAAGGAGTCCGATTCTGAATCTGCCTCAGCTCCTGAAGATGACGGGGACAAGTAGGGGATGCCGAAAGCAGAAGAGTTAGAAGCTTGGGGATTTGTACCTTCAGCTCCGCTGGCTGATTCCGCAGAAATCATGAGGTGCTCATCCACATGAACAGCGAGCCTGTCTACGATATCGCTGTTCTCTTCCCTGTCCACTCGTTCCGAATACTCCACAGAGGTGGTGCTGGAGACACAGCTTTTATCGATGGGTCCAAAATAAGTCGTCGGTCTTGAATCTTGCTTTTCATTTCCTTCATCCGGTGTAGTATTTGGCATTGAATTGGCTGGAGAAAATTTGAAACTGAAAGAGCCAGGAATGGCGAACATGCTTCCGAAGGCACTGGCAGCTGTGGGTCTGCTGTCTGTGGATGGTCTGGTAATATCAGTCTCTGTTGCTGTTGCCACAGCTGTTGCAGCCCCTATGGTATCCACAGCAAAAGGTGGGTAACACCACTTACTCAATGTCTCTGCTCTAGTTGGCTGGCCAAGTACATTTGTTGGACTGGAACTTATTAGCGCAGCGGCTGGAGGTGGAAAAAAGGATTTAGACTTTTGCTGAGATATATAAGCACTTGCGGAAGACAGCCATGCACTGGAGTCTGGTAGTCCTGGGATGCTTGTTGAATCCCCTCCTGTATCAATGGCTGCCTGCATCAGAGACAATCCACTGGAGGAGACTGGTGCCGAGATGAAGGCACTTGGCAGGCTTGGTTTCAACCCGGCAGAAGGTAAAGTGATGACAAAATTTGATGACATCACTCCAGAAGAGGTGCTTGTCCCTCCCGCTGGAACGCCTCCACGACGGCGTACATTCGATGATGTTTTTGAATGTTTCTTTGGTTGATGTGTTCTGGCTGTAACACTAGTGGGAACAAAAACAGTGGAGTTTCCAAGTCCGGATGGTCTGAACGGTTGTTTAGATGGTCCAGCTGAGAAAAGACCAGATACCCCAGAGGCTGCAGATGGTGACACACTGTTTGATACTCCAGTAAAAACCACACTCGACCCTTCCCCTGCTCCAGACAGGGTAGCATTGGGTAGAGGTGCAGAAATATTGAAAAATCCTGATGATATGCCAGCTGAACTAGCTCCCATTGGTGCAGTGCCAAATGAGTAGCCTCCCCTTGTGCTATCTTTAACTAGGTCCGGTGCTTTTGTGGTTATCGCTCCAGAGTTCTTGCTGGTAGACTGTCGGGATCCAAACAATCCAGACTTCAAGATGGCTTTATTAGACGGTTGATGACCAGGTCCTGAAAGTACACAAAGATTTGTTGTAACATGCACAAAAGAAAAACAAATGTTAGAAATAAACAATTGAAAACATTTGAAAGTTGCCAGTAACTATAACCAATGTAAGCCACATTGCCAAAAACAATAGTTGTCTCCCATGATTTTGGCCACTAGAGGGGGAATGATCCAACAAGGTGTCTTTGAATCAAATTAATTAACCTCTATTTCTTGAATGGTGTTCAGCCAGTATGAACCATTTCCAAAACATTCCGTTTGTATTTTAAGAATACATGTTCCGGGTCTAATAAATATATATGCATATTCTGTATTAAATTAGCTATAAATGTATTTGTCATTTTTGCAGTATGTTATGACAGCTGTACATTGTATGTAGAAAAACTTCAATATACATCATACTTCCCCGGAGGCCATGTAATCTTAGAAACTGTATGAACTTTACCCTCAAATTCCATTCTCGGTCCCACATTCAGAGGGTCCATTTTGCCCCTTCGTTTATATTGATATTTTTTTACAGTAGCAGATGACTTTTTGTTTTCAACCTATCTCCCCTTTAACACGTGTGCATTTGGAACATTTCATTTGGAATGTCCTGATGAAACTATGTTGAAACCAGAGACTATGATTAGATGTTTGAAATGGCCCTCTTTTAATAGTAAAGACATGACGGATGTGTTATATCCAATATATAATTTGGCATTGGCAATGCAGCCGGGCCAAAGCAATATATGTTGGCAGTTTTACCACCATTTGCCCACACAGAAGTTCCAAGCGAAGCCTATGGTGTGCAAAAAGGTCTTCAACCTGACCACTTGAGCACACTCCATTGCGTTATGGGTGAATTAACATTGGTTCATCTCGAGCATGCAGATCAATGTCTAGTCCATATTACAGTGTGCATAGCAGCAGATTTGATTGAAGAAAGGTTATAACATTGGCAAATCTCTAGAAGAATAAGGCACCTACGGGTCACCATCCGAAATGCAATGGCTTTTTGCTCGGTTGAAAAGAAATCAGAACAATCAATATTCTTACATGTAGGAAGTTATCAAATGGTTCGTTGAATTGTACTACTGTAGCATACTTTTTCAAAGGTTTAACATTCCTTTATATCACTATGGTGGTTTAATATAATCATCCAAGGGTACAGGAAAGCAAAACTTTGAGCTACAATTTGACAACTATATTAACAATGGACAGGTAATCCCATTTTCAAGGTTTTTAGCACAATTATCTATTTTTCAAAGCATTTGAAGGCCTTGAATTTTAAAGTGTCATTTGCAAGGCTTTTCAAGGTTTACAGGGTAGTGTTCGAACCCTGTAATATATTTCAATTTGCACGATAAAGAAGATGCATATGAGCGTGGCCCTAAATGACACCTCCTTAGCCGACCTTAATATCTTGGTGTTCCAGAAAAAATCTAGGATGCAAGGATACATTCGATACATAATACATGCATCTATGTCACATGTTCATTTAAATTTTATGAATATATCGCATGCTATTGAATGAATGAAGGTTGTTAAACATAGTAAAGAGCAGCACATGTGTTAAATGAACGAGTGCTCATTCACCCCCATGGCTCATTCACCCCCATCGCGGGCCCTTTCTATACTACTCATCGCGCACTCCATGTTGATGAAATCAGCATCATGCTGACTTCGCGTGTACTTTTGACGCTATTCGTCATAATTGCGATCAACACGAGTCTATTCAATTTTGGATTTACTAAGAAACGTGACGGCTAACCAGTTGTGAACACAGACACAGCTGTGAAAAAGCCAAAACAGCGCGAGGTGGGTAAAAGTGCTCAATGTGAACAGAACTGCATGAGAACATTTTTGCCCAGTTCGAGAGACGGTAGACGGTAGCCTTGCTTTTCGTTGAAATTTACGGGAATCGAAACAGATTCTCATAACTTGACGGGAATCCACAGGAATCTAAAGCAATCCTTTCTATACAGATTCAAATAATATTTATGGACATCTGTTGGATTCTTGCAAAATATTTTGTGGCAGTGCCGACAGAAATCATTCCAGGATTCATGTGAAAAAGCAAGCCCTGGTCGAAACTGGCTGAAATTTGATTTTGAACAACTTGGTTAATAAACTGCTGTCACTGTTCCTCATCTTGAATAAATTCTACAGACATCAATGAAAACAAACAATACTTATTGTTCAGTATTAAATTAAATTTTATTGATATTATTACAATTTCTGAATATTCAGTATTTGGGTCACAGAGTCATTTTATGCAGGGGCAGATACAGCTTTTTAATTTGGGCGCCTTTTTAGTTTTGGCGAGCGTGGCGAGGGAAAAAAATTGTTTGGCTAGCGCATTTCCAGACAATGAATTTCCATATGAGATTATATCAATTTGCGTAACGTGCCTAAACCATCTCAAAATTAAATACAAGACGTAAATTTGCTGCATAATAAATTAAAATACCTGAATTTCTTGTCTAATTTGGGCGTTTTTCGTTTCTTAATTTGGGCGTTTTTAGACCTCGTTTATTTTGGGCGCCCTGTAAGGGTATAAAATAAGGCCTGTATCTGCCCCTGTTATGATCAGTCATTATCCATCAGAGATGCTTGCACCCTTAAGGAATATGTATTTCCATCGGTAACTTGTAACTCTAATATTGAAACCACTCTGTACTTAAAACTTGAAGAATTTGTTTAAAAAAATCCCAGTATATTTTCGGGCAACTTCAAAGTACAGTCGGGCAACCTGTAATTCAATGCAGGTTGCTGAAATTATTTTCTATTGCTCACCCTGCAAGCTGATGTGGTCTGTTTGAATGTGATAGATCTCAGACTAGACTGGATTATGTACAGTAAAATGAGAAGCGGTAACGACTGTGAATGTCCTTCCTGGCAAAGGTACAGCTGCTCCCGAAAAACACCAGCAAAAAATGACGAGTACTGGCGCCCAGGAAAATGGCAGAAAAGTGTTGTAATCTGGAGGAAGTAAATTTGTGTTTGCCCCATTACTGATTGCATGTTTCAAGTTTCTGTATTCCTTTCCCATGGATGGGAGGGGCTCAAAATATCAAAATAGTTTGTGAGCACTATGGATTTTGATATATCACTTCCAGTAGTTATTATTTTATAACTTTTGTAAGTCAGTCCCCTGACTGTTCAAATGTCTTGTCTTATTTTTGTAATACCTTTAACTTTCCACTTGATAGCTTTGATAGCCCCCTCTGCCCCTTCTTTCATGACTGCCCTGACGCCAGTCTCCACTTCAGGTAAAGCTTGTTTAATCAGAGCTGGCTTGGAAATCAAGAAGCTCTGAAGCTTTAAGCCATATTTTTCCAATGCCTGAAATAACGAGAAGTCATCATTGAGTCAAATTCTTGACACTGGTTACAATTCTGATGTCCTTGAGATTATCAATCTTTGAAGTCAGACTGATACAAATTTTACAATTTCATCATCATCATCATTAATACCATTTGTGAACAAGGCAAAACATCAGTTCTCAAAATATTAAAAAACTTTTAAATTTTGAAGGCAGGGTTTTCACTGTCTTTTAAGATTTGATATGTCCAGATCATTTTCATACGGAAGCATTGCAGCAATGGTGCAGTTTATTCTAAGGACCGAGATGAGAACATCTTCCCTAACTGAGAACTGATGGTATCAATATGGACAAACAGTTTCTCTGGCACCATTAAAATGCTGTGAAATATTCACAAACATGCAGTAGAACAAATGAGATACAGTTATGGAGACAATTGGTGAAACTACAGAAAGCCCAATTATTCTGCATTAAATAGGTAATCTGCGCTGAAGCGGTTAATCGGATAACCGTTTCGTGACGGCGATATTCATTTACGAAATTGCTAACCGAATATCCGAAAATCTGAAAATGACCTCTTCAAAACTTAGGAAAACCATGCAGACTTATGGTAGTAGGAGGATACTAATATTCTATGTATGAAAACAACCAACTGAGTCAACTGAGTCTACAAATAACACATGTGGATCTCATTAGAAAATACGTGTCTCAGACCTGAATTCTCCCTCCAGGGTTGGTTATTTTACAGATGGCTCTGAGCTCTTGTCCCACATCCTCAATGTGTTTCTGAAGAATTCTGAGCTGAGCCTGGGTCTCAGACAAGGGACTCTTCAGCTGATTGAGATCTCCCAGTAGACTGGCCCTCAACTCATGCTGTTTACTGAAGATCAGTTCTATCAGTCCCTGACAGTCATGCTCCAACTGTTTCTCCACCACTTTCTGATGGGTCTGTCAAATAGGAGAACAATCAATAACCATCACTTTACAGTAATCCCTCTAATAATTCAATTCTCTTATCAAAATTCAATCACCCCCAGTTTTGAAGACAAAATTTAATTGGCTGTTCTAATAAATTTGGTCCCCCTCTAAAACCATTGAAATAATGAAGAAATAATGGATTACATGCACGATTTTGAACCATTCTGTCAACTGCCTGTTCTGATAAGTTTGATTATCCTGATTTTATAGCAGAAAATGTCACTTCCTGTAATTGAAATTGAATTATTAGAGGGATTACCGTCACCGCTATCTATTTGCCGCATGTCATGTCGGGCAGAAAATTGGAAATGTCCTGCAGTTTCCCAGTCAGTTTACATGTATTTTAATTATATGCCAGATAATTCTTGACAAAAGTCCTGTAAGTATTTGGGGGTGAGTGAGTGAGTGAATATGATTTAACATCGCTTTCAACTATATTTCAGTCATATCACGACGTTGGGTCCTATTCCTTTTCACACCCGGGAACCACAAGGGTGGGGTCCTATTCCTTTTCACACCCGGAAACCCCACGGGTGCCTCAGTCAGTCATCTCTCACCATCATCCTCACTAAAACCTGGGGTATATGTCTATAATAGATACCCCTGGTCCACTTGGACACAGTTTCGCGATAGACGACAACACAGCGGTAGATGTCAGCCAATCAGCAAAAGCAACATCCTACACATATTGACCAATAAGATCTCTTGTTCACGCCGCGACCATGGCGACCATGACAACAGATTCGAAAACACCATAGCTTGTGCGATACCCGGTCTCAGATGAACACGCACATTTTCAACAACCATGAACATTAATAAATATAAAGAAAACATAGTTTCAAAAAAATCCATTTGAAGAGAAAACAAAACCCATACATCTACCACCAAACATCCCACAAGCCAGGCAAATGTAGGAAACTTTTAGGCGGTCCGCGATGTCAGTGTATCCGACCTCACCTTCCCACTGAAGGACTTAAATTGAGTGAAATAACGTACGGATTTCTATAAAATTTCACTGATCTTTCCATTAATATTTCATTGTTATGCGTGCTTGGAGTAAATATTTTACATTCAGTATCAATGAATAGTTTAGCAGCAAAAGTAAAACCCTAATGTATTTTACCATTAGCGCAGTTTTTCTAGGTCACGTAACTGGAATGTGGGTGGAACGCGGTCTGCTATGCAAGATAGTCAAGGGTTCGACTTTGTCTCACAAATAGAAACCTTGACGTCGTGAAGATGCTTACCACAAGCTCTCCGAGGAGCTGAGGCTTATTCTTACCATGACCTGCGGTGTGCACAACGACATCTCAGGTCAATCCCCGGAAGCCCCACGGGGCTGCACTGAATATTTCAACCGCTGACAATAAAATGACAATGTGATTCCTGGATTGCTCGGTTACACCCTGTAGTATTGGGTAGTATATTCCATCACCATTCCAAATGGATGGAGTTGATATTTTAGTGAATCTCTCATTTTATCGCAATCCAACAGAAGGGTGATTGAGTGAATATCATTTAACGTCGCTTTCAACACTATTTCAGTCATATCACGACATTGGTTCCTATTCCTTTTCACACCCAGAAACCACACGGGTAGGGTCCTATTCGGGGGTCCTATTCCTTTTCACACCCGGGATCCCCACAGGTGCCCCAGTTAGTCGCCTCTTACAACAAGCTCTCTGAGGAGCTGAGACCTATTCTTACCATGACCTGGAGTGTGCACAACGACACCGCAGGTCAATCCCCGGGAGCCTCACGGGGCGGTATCATGTATGGTGGGACAATACAGCATGCCTACTGTCTGTATCATGTGTATGTGTATGGTGGGACAATACAGCATGCCTATTGCCTGTATTATGTGTATGGTAGGACAATTATTTGTTTCAGATTCATATATGTGTCGAGGTACTTGGGGCAGCTTCAGATGGAGAAAGTAACAAGAGGACAAATGTACCCGAGTATAAGTGTTCACCTTCAAGAATCGAGACCACAATGCACACAAATATCCTTCATCTGTCATCCCACAAAAAAAAGACAAGAATTACTTACATCAACAGACTTCTTCATGTCATCTAAACAATCTTGTCTCTCCTTAACTTCTTTAAACCAAAGTTCCAACTCTCTCACTTGTGTTTTTACTTTGTACTGAAACGAGAATTTAATTAAATGACAGAGCCATTTATGGTTCACATGCTGCATAGACTACATATAGTTGCGTTAGGATTTGTCAAGAAAATGTCATGTGATGACTGAAGTTGAACATCCTATTACGTGTACAATGATTAAGCTTTCAGAATATATAAAGTTATGGGGGAGGGTGAGGCTTTGTTTGGGAGATAGAGGTTGGGACTCAGTTCCCTGGGGGGTAATGGATGTGTCCCAGAAATGTACAATGATGTAAGATTAAAAAATATATGAGGCAATGGGGTGGGGTGAGGCCTAGTTTGGAAGATAGAGGGGGGACTATTTTAACCACTGCATTTACCTCGGCAATTGCTAAATGCCATGGCTACATGTAATTGTGAGGGCTAGTGGCCTGGTTATCAGCTGTATTATGTTTCGATATAAAGTGAAGAAGTTACATGTACCTCTTCTTCCTTCAAGATCTGTGGACTTGGCTTAGCATTATGGCCAAATGAACTATGAGACTCTGCCCCACATTGCTCACATGCCACCACTTTACACATCTGACAATAAAGGTTCTTGGGCTGCTTATGTCGTGTGCACTGCTCTGTCAAATGGATTTTGTCTAGAGCACTGAATGGCAGGATGAAACTGCCGCTCTGGACTTCCTGGTTTGACCTGAAAATTTTCACAATATTCTCCAGGGCGATATTCCTGGGTAGATTATCCAGACCCCCACTTCCACTGTCAATACGTATGTCTTTCCTGCAGGTTGGGCAAGGGAAGCTACGGACCGCAGACCTCCTCTGAGCCACCACATCCCTCACACATTTTCTACAGAAGTTGTGGCTACATGACAGCATTAATGGCTGATCAAAGAGTTCCAGACAAACGCTGCAGGTCAGCTCTCCCTCCATTTCTTGTGGTCTTCTTTCTGGCGACTACTTCAACTTACACCATCTTCATCATCTCCACCACACGGTTTCTCAGATATGAACAGGCATTAGGTGAGGTTATGTAATTTTCAAATTTACAGTTCCGCCTGCAAAAAAAAAGATTGAACCATATTTGAACTTACTAATATTCATAAGATTGACCATATCAAAGGATACAATTCAGCCTGTTTTCTTAATCATGTTAATTGGGGATATTCCAGTTCCACTTTGGCGTTTTCCATGCCAAATGAGAAATACAGCAAGATTTGCAATGAAACTTCACAGATTTATTATTTATTTCATGATATACACAACAAATTTTATCATTGGATACCTCATATCATATGATAATTCATTAGTCAAACTCAAACTTCCAAAGACATTCACCATGCAGCAAATTTTTGTAGGTCACTACCCGTGTAAATATTAAATGGGCCAAAATAGCTTGAATTAATCTTGGAATTCCATCATTTTCAACACAATATAACCTGATATTACACATGACCCGATCATAAAGAAATTATTATCTTGATTAACTTCCTTCATTCGCAGTGCATTCAAAAATGCCTGTGCAGATGTGATCCACTACTGCAGCATTTACATGTAGGCTGGTTAAAATTAATTTCCTGTTTAGCATTTTTTGAAAAAAATCTGGGTTCTATTTTTTTATATGAAAGTGGCCCATGAAAATAAAATCATAAAAGGAAACCTTGGCTTGTTATGGGTGGATTTTTGTTATTTTATCAAGGGAAGGCCTACTTACAGCCAGCAATCATATATTTTGAAAATGGGAACCCAGTCACTCTTTTCAAAAACAAGGTTTGGGTCAATACAAATGTCATCTGACTATCTCCCACAAGGCGTTTGCAGGCCTCAATTTAAGGTGGTAACCTGTTTTCGGGTTTCCTGGAGGTTGCCATATGAAAAATAGTGGTAACCTATTTTCAGGTCCCCATAATTTTGACTGATAATATGACAATAGGTTAATAATTATGCAATAGGTTGCCACAGGTTACCAGTGTAGATTTCATGGTAGTCTGGTGGAAAATGACACGTGGACTAAATGACATGCTATACAAACACACTCCACGTATATACATGTATCACTCAAACTCTTAATTTTAAATTTGTTAATCAGGGTATAAATATTGGGTGGCCCTGAAAAGGACAGCTTAAAGGGGACGTAAACTCTGCGGTAAAACACCGCGGGAATCATACAAGAGTCCCGATAGATTAAAAAAATCGTGACAAATATTTTTTCTCATTTTTTTCCAATGAATGAGACAGACGCAAACATAGAAAATACCGTGATTTGGAATTTCTTGGGGGCGCCGCCATGTTTCTTTTGGGCAGGATTTTATCCAATGGGAAAGCGTGAAATTCAGTTGTGCCGATAATCTCCTACGTCATCGGACATTCTCTGCTTCGAGATAACATGTCCGCATATTGTCGTTTTCATGCACTCCTGCGTTCTCCGACTAACAGAGGCAATGTTATAGATTAGCTTTGATGTAGAATACGGCCTGATTCTAGCAGATATTCTACGATGCCGGGATGCTCTGCATTTGGCTGTCACAATGTACCAGGTAATCCCGACACGTCGCACTATCATGCTTGTAAGCTACGGTCTCGAATACAGCATCTCTGCCAATTGACGCGTTTTTACCTCCAAAGGCAGAAGAACTAGTGTCCGCTGACGTCACGATTCTTCAAACATGGAGGCCTCTATGATGTTCCAGTGTAATGAAGTTAAAACGTTTAGTACTGCTTTGAAAAAATTGTAAAAAAAATATCTGATACACGATTTGGATTTTATGAGGAAAAAGCTTTAACTGGCCATGCACGGTTCACCAGAGTTTACGTTCCCTTTAAAGAGCGACATGCGTTTTTAGTGAGATTGAGGCCATTTCGGAGAACCGGTATGGCACAGTATTATCATTCAATGATAAAATGTTTTGAAGTTCGGAAAATATTTGAACAATTATATACCATTCTGGTTTATAACTTTACAAATTGCACACCTTGTTTCCGCCATGGACACTAAACAGCTAGAGAATACTGGAAATGAATAGAACATGGTCGAGTTGTACCATACAGAATAGAATAAAATATCTTTTTATACAGAGAAATAATAAATTGGCAATACCTGGCGGCCTCGGCTATATATAGGTCAACAATTCGACAATCTTGACTTCGGACTCCAAAAAACTATATATGCATCGACGGTTGAATGGTGTAAACTACTTTATTGAACAGAAAAGTCATTTGGTTTGTATGGATCTAGTTTCATTAAATTTTAGGATACATTTATTGAGAATTCTACTTTTTATCTTGCTGTAGTAAGTATCTTGCCTTTGGTCTCGGAGAATCGACTACCAAAATGTGGAAAAAAAACCCAAAGATTTTTGGGGACGGGCGAATATTTTGAAGCTGGCAGTTATGCTGAACAGTTAATTTTTTTTAACCAGTCTTACTGCTACAACTCTATCAAGCATGCCAGCAGTTATGTTAGTTCAAATGTTAAAAACTTTCAGCACTCAAGCAGCTCAGTAGGATATCAACTGTTTCTTGACAATACCATAAATATTTCATCGAGTGTTTCTCACCCCTTGCGCCATTAATGAAAATGCCAATTTTCTCCCCCCACTCGATGAAATATTTATGGTATTTGTCAAGAAACAGTTGATTTTCTTTTTATTATATAATTCTGTTGTACTACTTTATTCTGGATTTTTTAAAACATTAAAATAATTCAGATTTTGTAGGGCTTTTCGACTGAAGATACACTGAAACATTGATTATTTTCACTCTGACGTCACTCAGGGACTACTTTGCTGTCAACAAATCGCACGTGCTACGGTACATCTTTCAGTTGGGTATCGTGTACTTTAATATCGATGACATCCAGCAGATCTCATGAATTTTATTAGCTTTTTCCTCCAAATAAATGATTTTCATGCCAACCCGTCAGCCAACCTCTCCCCAGGCCTCTCATTTTGAGGCGAGTGATTGTATCCTTTAACCTTAATCACTCTCCTCAAAATGAGAGGCCTGTCTCCCCCCCCCCCCTCTTCCTCCCCTTCGGCAGAAAAGCACGGTCGATCCTGCGTCGAGTCTGGCTTGTCTCGCTGTCTACACTCGGGCAGGACTGACACGCTGGTTTCTCATTGACCTCCCTGCTGGTTCAAAACGGTGTTTGTCTTTGCACAGAATATTCTCATTTCAAATAAAATCTGCATTTGCCCTTGATTTCGTTCATGTCTACCCAACATGCCCAAATAGCACAATTTGGATTTAGCAGAATCGAATGGTTACGATAAGTTATAGCCCGATTTAGATTTAACGGTCGTGCGTGGTTGTTGTTATCATTGTGATTTTGTCCAATTCTGAATGAATACTCACTGACAAGAGTTCACTGTTGTTGAATTAAGCTGTTTTTCATGTTTTCTCATCAACTTTGGTGCGACATTTTCATGATATGTCCCCAATTTCGAGCCTTCAACTGAGGAATGTGTTTTATTTTCCACGGTAGCTTGTGTTGCACTCTGCACTGTTCTGGCCCTGCAGTCAATGTCACTGTACACTACAAGTGCTTGTCTAGGTACACGTGTTTGTGTAGGTGCACGCGTATGTGACGAGCCGGTCCCATTGTCACCATTCCGGGTATTTCTTATTCATTATATGCCTGTTTTTGTTTTATTTCCTGTCATAATCTGGTCATCATAAGGCATAATAGCATATAAATCCTTCCCAAATATTTAGCTTGTTTTTCTTTGGCGCACGAACCTTGTGGAGGTTCGGTCAATTGGCTTATCACTGTGACCACGGTGACATGTATTTGTGCATTGTGACGTCATTTGTTATATCACCACAGTTCACAGTGATGATATATTTGATATCATCACTGCAGTGAAAATATCGGTTTTATTCAATTGATAATTTTCACTATCTCATCTATATAATAAATACTAATATCACAACAAATAGTCCAGTCAATCTAGCGAGAAAATCACCAAACCTAGAAAAAATTGCAACAGAAACGGGGTTTGCGGTAAATAACTTTTGAAGTGATTCCGAACAACATATCAAAAATGTAGATTGATGTAGACGTGAAAATTTCTAATTTGCATAAATCCAAAATGGCCGCTCATTGCTTGTTTTCTGAATATATTTTTATGCGGATAATATATTCAGGGAATGTGTTTTCAAATAAATGTTTGAGCTAATACATCTTCGCATTAATAATTGACAACGGATGAAGGTGGAAGACATTTCTCTGCCCAAAGTTCAAATGGTCGCCATTTTCCAAGATGTCCGCTATTCTTCTGCCAGTACATCGGAGAAATAGATGATTGTGTCCGATTTGAATCATGTTTGTGTCTATATATATAATTTGGATCACGCCAAATCTGATTTTGCTGACCAGAACTACCCTACAATGCACATTTGACAACAGCAATGAAGATTACCCAGATTTTTACCTTCGCCAATGCCCGGCCATTGTGGTCGAGTGTATCTACAGTATTCTGACTGAAAAATCGCCCCAAAAATGTTCTTTTTAAAAATGATGTCACTGTGACGTAATCATGGCGACCTCATGGATTTTATTACATTTTCTTGTAGAGCTCAACCCAAAGATATAGTGTGGTAAGTATCAGCCCTCTAGCCTTAGCGATAGTGAAAATATGTAGGGGTACTTTCCGCCCTCCCGTACACCCTAAATCGCCCAGGCCAGATAGGGTTAAATGGACAACTGCTATCTTATAACTTATAACTGCTATATTATAAATTTTGTGCAAAGGGCTAATGCATCGAGGCCGGAAAAAGTCCACCTGAGCAGAAAGAAATGTGAAACGCCATTTTTCTGAACAATTCAGTTTGTTTGACCACGTGTAACATTCTATATTCCAACAACTTCAAGTAGGTCATTCTTGTTTGACCTCAATGAAGAGATGATTCAACTTTATTCGTGAATTACACTGTGACTACATTTCTTTCAATTTCCAAATTTTACTTCGAGAAATCCACAACATTTTTGGTCAATTTTGCTCCACAAAGTCATTTTTTCGAGTTCATTCAAAGAAATAGTCATATTTTCTTGTGTTTAATGGTGTTTCCTATCTTCCCAAGATGAAATAATGCACGCTTGATAATTTAGTGCCTTTTCAAAAATTTCAACCAGACAAACAAATGTCAAAATCTCTCAGATCCCCCTTATCGATTGGGTAACCGCTTGGTACAGGCGTGGTTTTGGTGAAGCAACTCAGGGTTTTGGTGAAGCAACTCGGCCAATCACAGGTCGCTTAACAAAGGTCAGGTCGTCTGCATTTCGCCTCTTCGAAGCTGGCGGAATATTCCACCATGTTTTAGACAAATCCTATTTGATTTATATAAGAAATAGTTCCCATCCATACTTGTTTAACGGTCCAAATAGTGAACAAGAACAAACCATGTTTTCATTGAGTGCAGTGCACATGCCAAGATAAGTTCCTGTTTTGAACTGAACAGCCACGAGTAACTTCACTTTTCTGCCCATAAGATGATTTTCGATATTTGTAAACAAGTTTGAATCAGGTCGGGGAATGGCCGATAGGCCAGTTAGCCTATATAGAAGTCTGACTTGAACATTATTTATCTATATGTTCTAACTTCGCCATGCTTTCGGAGTTTCACTTTAACTAACCCGCTCATTGGCTTTGAATATTTTTACGGCATGTCTCCGAAAGAAACTGGTGAAAATGGTCACCCTACGTATCAATTCTCATAACCCTCTACTAACGCTCGCCTAATTTCATCAATTTTTCATGAAAATCAACGGAGCATTGGTAAAATCATCTCGATCAAGGCCGCAACTATTCTTGTAAAGAGCGGGTCACGTGGTAACCGAGAAAAGCGTGCAGAACTTTGCTGCAGTCATATTCTCACCAAGTCCGTCAGCCGTATTTATAGAACATTACAAAATGTGGCTACATTTCCCTTCAGAGAGTGTGGCCACAAAAACCTTGGCATTTGCGGTTAGCCTAGTGTGATAAATTAGCAACTAATTTTACTGCATTTTTTAGTATTCATTAAAAACTAAATCATCCCTGGACTAAAGACTTCCAAGGAATAAAGAAGGACAGGATTATTTCTGTATCTTTTTGTCGTTGTTTCCAACCAAACTAAGTGCACAGGGGCTACTCTGGATATTTGCCGATCTGTGTAACCAATTAGCATGGGTGTTTGAATTTCATTATTTTGACAAGTTTTATTCCATTACTGGTGCCAATTTTGTTGTACAAATAAAGCTGGGTTCTTATGAATATCATTGCATCAATAAAACGTTATATTCTAACTAGTAAGTCCCATTATTTCAGACAAATGATACTACAGACCTGCCAAGTCTCACGGATTGGCCGGGAGTCTCCAGATATTTAGAGAGGCCTCCCGGTAAAACAGAATTTATTCTCTCAAAATCAGACATTGGGCAAATTATGATTTTATTTACGATAAAACATAGATGCGAAGTGTCCGATGAAACATATTTAGCTCTTAGCTCGCAGTTTGTCCCAGAATCGATGAGGTCCATGTACTGTGGTCCGTATCTTCGGGCGAATAATAGTAGTTGGGGCGCGTAATTGTAGCCAAGGGTGATTACTCATAGTCTTGCCTATTTGTGGCGCGTACTTCCGCCAGCATTGGCCGACATCTCGCAATCAGATAATTCTTCTCCCGATTCAGATAATTCAACTGACGACGACACAGGTCAAGAACCACCCACGAAATCACCAAAAAACGCGATGTCCAACAATGCCATTAGCGACAAAATGAAAACAAAGAAGAAATACGGAGGGGCATTTAAATATGGGACGAAATTTAAAAGAGAGTGATTGTGCCAATGACAAATTTGAATCATTCTCTTTAAGTGGTCAGGGTTTTTTTAAAGTTCTAAATTCTAATCTGCAGGTTGTGGCATTGACAAATTGTGTTGGAACAATCGTTCTGTGGACGTGTTCAGTAACAAATCGGGGTATCATTATATCAGGCCTGAAATCCAAAGAACTAATTTTCTCATTAAAATTGCTGTAATTCAGAAATTTGTCTGCTTTTTTTCATGAAAGTGTGTTAATCTCTGATGTCATTTTATTGCCTCAAAATGCCCCAAATGCATTTCTGAGCATCTGCAGAGCTCTAGCGGCTGGGGCCCTAGGCGGGCCCCAGAACCCATGCCTAGGGCGAATGCTCGCGCTTTGCGCTCGCATAGACTCAAGATATTTGATCAGTCCAACTTGGCAGCTCTGTGATACACCCACCAAGAAAAAATCCACCATCATAAAGTTTGTGGAGCAGTCGTTATAAATTCTACTGCTAACGTTGATTTCCTATGCAACATTTGCCAGTGAACCTCATTGTGAAGGAAAACAATAAGTGCTCCCTTGTTGTGGCACGCTGTTCAGTGCGGTCGGAAATTGCTCGACAGAAAAGGTAAGGAAACTGAATTTCGCCAATTCTGACAAATAGTCAGAAAAAATCAACACATCAGAAAATACTATGTTTAGCAAATATCTGAATTGCTTCATGGAAATTCAAGCATTTGAAGTGATCGATAGCTTTTTCAAGTCACTGTCTGCTTCATTTATCAGTTTATTCGCCAAGTTTACCACCAAAGCAGATATTAGATAGCACAGAATAAAGACAATACTGGTTTGTATTCTCGTATAAAATTTCATTTCATTCTGTTGGATATTTTTCTATGCAGGAGGAATAAGCTTCGAACCCACGCTACATGTAATTTACAACCCACACATTAGGCTAGGCCACTTTAGCATGCTTACTATGTTTTGTGAAGTAAACGGTATACTCCGCTAATTAACATCTGAAAATCAGACACTGGGAATACATAATGTTTTTATTGATGGCAATTAATCTGTACTTCCCCAGTGACGCAGCGCTGTCCAAAATAATTTTGACTGGGTTCGCGCAGATGGGTAACCGTAAAGCGAGTTATTTGCCAAGAAAAAAATGAAACTTCAACAATCGTTTGTGCAATCAGATGGAATCCACATAAAATTACCATGACCGGTTCAAACCCCAACTTACACAGAAAATTAGAATCATCATGACTGCAACCAATATTCGCAGAAAACCGTTCAAAATCGAATTTTCAGTCTGACAACGGACTGAATGACATTTTGTCACCCGTTTCCGCTCTCTTGCATTGTGGGAGCATGTGCTTGTTTTCGGAAACCTTGTATCTCCATTCAGATTACGAGGATAGGGGTATCCGATTTATTCCGAAGATTAACGAGAATTGACGAATGAATGACAGCTGAGACAAAAAAAACTGCAAATAATTTGTGATGTAAACAAACAGGAGGGCGAAATAGAACAACACCAGGCTCTGTCCAATATGAATGAATCGTCTTCCTTTTTTGATCGATATGTCAAGTCTGCCGCAACATCCAGTCAAGAAGTATATGCTGAGTGCTTTAAAGTTTACGATACTGATGGGTATGTTTATCAAACTAACCGATTTTTATGAACTGAAGGAAAAATGTCTCTGTGACGAAAACTGAGTCTTGTATGACACGTATAATACGAAGATAGTTTCAACACCAATATTTTAAATTATAAATATAACAGGAACAGAACAACTACTAGCTTGCATTTTTCACAGAAGAAATTTGTAACGCAAACATGGTAAACTTGTAACATTTCAGTATTTTAATAGGGAAAACATAAACACTATATCGATTATCACTAAAAAGTAAAATCAGAAGTCCATGTACTTCTGCTAAATTTAGTCCAAGTTTAATTATTATGATGTGACTGGAATGTGTCCTCCTTTAATATGTTTATGTTTACTGGTCTGTACCACCCAATCGAACATCCAAATATTTAAAGAAAGGCTGTCAGTCACCCATAATTTTTATGGACTACCTCTAACCCTTCAGCATGACAATGGATAATATGACAGATTGTCGATTTATTGCCTTGAAAACTGGCATTTAACTACTTTGAGTATCAAATCCTCCTGGGACAGAATATCTGGAAGATACTGTCTTCAGCCTTTGACACTTCGGGCAAAATCAATCCAGACATCGGAAGCAAACTGAAATCGACATCGGAGTGACATCCACGGTGAAGTGGTGGGCGTGCATGTGCATATCACCAACACAGTGCAATCAATTTGAAATTAACAAGCCCATCAATAAAGTTGCGTCAAGTTTAAATTGTTTATATTTGATCATATTTTGTGTGATCGTAGGTGTGTATGGATGCCTAGACTTAAACAAGACTCAATGGCGCACAGTTTCAGAGCCTGGAGTCGGGAAGGTATCTTCCAGATATTCCATCCCAGGATTTGATCCTCAGAGTAGCATTTACCGTTACCACGACGTTATCCCAGTAAAACATATAAAACAAAATTGTTTGACCATTCTAAAACACTTACCTCACATATATTCATTTATGAGTAATTTCCCTTCATAGTCAACCCAATTTTGATAAGTTCAGCTTCATTCCTATCATTTTACAAGCGATTTTGTTTAATTTTTTAACATGAATGACCCTTTCTTTTGTTTTCATTGATGGCAATTTACATGGCGAGTATATCCAGATCATGCACAAAGCTAAGTTCCTTATAAGGTGCATATTTTATGCATGCCTGTGCGCTTGTGGTGTTTGCGTCATAAGCAGTGGGCAAGGTCAATGCAATTTACAACTTGCTTGTACTGTAACAGGCTTGTCAAACATGTGGACCTGGCCATGAAGGGAAATTATTCATTAATGAATAAACTTGAGGTAAGTATATTAGAGCAGCCAAGTGATTTTGTTTCAAATTTTGTACAGGGACAGGGTGTACTATGCACCCTCGTGGTCACATCAAATGGCAGTTTTCGTGGCAATTATGAATAAATCTTTAACACCACTTGACAATCTGTCATATTATCCATGGTCAGGCTGAAGGGGTGAGAGGAAGCTCGAACATCTAGGAACAGTTAGATTATGGCGGGCTTCGTTTTCAATTCTGATTGGTCAGTCGCGACAGCTGATCAGTGCGTGACCTCTCTTGCCGGAGGCGTATCACGACTGACCAATCAGAATTGAGAACGAAGCCCGCCATAATCTAACTGTTCCTAGATGGATGGACAGTTACGTTGGATTTTGAATCGCCCGGCAAAGGTAAAAAATTGCACAAATTTACTAATTTGACGACGGGAATATATAATGTGATACTTGTAGAATATGCTGATCAATGTATTTTATTTGGCGGTAAACCGTTTATTTCTCGATTCACCCAAAGTGCGTTTCACACCTTCATGTGGATTTATATAAAGCATGGGGTTATATATAGAGACCCCATATTTCGACACTTCACCCTAATACCACCACCTACACCCCCCAAAACTCTTGTTTTGCGGGCCTGTGTTCAGGGTTAGAGAGAAACTGACCCATAGAAATTAATGGAGCCTAAGAATTGCTTGTGCATGGTGTGAGGGCTACCTGAATCTGAATGATCTTCATTCTATATTGTTCCACAGAGATGGCTACTTGAGCAAAGATGAAGCTTTCTGTCTGTTTAATGATCTCTTCACAAAAAATGGCACAGAAAATAACAACACGAGCAATATTCCTGAAAAGATATTTAACCTGGTTGACTATGATAAGGTGAGTGTATCATGTATATGTATATCCTTTATTGCAATAAGCCAGCTGGCCCATGAGCATAACTATTACATAATTATTTGATTTGCTTGATGGCGGAGAGGTATACAAATAATTAAAATTAAAATCGGTGCCGTTTTCAAAAAAACGATGTCATTAAATTGCCGATACCGGACAACAGATATATTCAACCACTCGGTGGAATTTTGCCACATATAAAACCTTAATATAAAATTGCTGAAGCTAATATGATATCAAGGGAGAAAGTGGTAACTAATACATACTTTACCATAACATAACTCATTTCTTAGCTTAAAGGACTTCGATACGAACAATGCCAACTGTTTAATAATAGTACGACAGTCTGACAAAATTAAGCTTGCTAGTTTGAATGTACTAGGATGTTTCCAATAGTATTCAGGAATATAACGCTTACGGCAATTGTCATACAACGGACATATTAAAATGAAATGATACTCATCTTCTAAAATACCGCAAACTGAGCATTTTCTATCATCAATTGGTGTTTTAACAGGTTTTTTCCATCTGCCCATCTCAATCTCAAGTCTATGGGATGATGTGCGAAACTGCGTGAATGCCACTCTGATAGACCTAATTTTAATAACATCTAAATATTCTTGAAAATGAAAACTGCCAAACTGTCTATAAAATCTGGCTCTACTAGAATCTTCCAGACGAGCATGCCAATTTTGCACGAAGCTGTCATTTAATCTCTGCCGAACAAGAGATAAAAAAGCCGTCTCACACCCAACTGACTGTGCTTCCCAGGCATAAAATAAACCTAAGCGGCCAAAAAGATCTCTCAATAGCGTCACCCGTGTTTTTCGATTAGGTGAAGCAGCTGCATCTTCTAACAATAATTTGTAAATTTGGTTGATATACTTCCTTACATTTGAAGAAATTATCTTTAACCAGAATTTAATTATAATGTACATTCTTCCTGTGATCAAGGATATTCTACCCAGCTCTCCATAAACGAAATCATTTTGTGTACATTTTTTCACACCTACATGTAGTACCATTTTGCAAAATTGTAGATGAACACGTTCAATACTGTCCGCTTTAGCAAAACCCCAAACTTCCGCACCGTAGTTAAGTATTGGTAGTACAAGTTTATCAAACAATTCTAAAACATGTTTTGGCGTTATATCATGTACCAACATGAAAAATCACACACAGTAGGCTTAACTCATTGCATAGTTAGTCTGCAGATTCTGCATGCTATCAAACAGATTTGCTGTCAACCATTCATGAAGGATTAAATGTGTTTATTAATTAAGCTTATCTATCATTTTTCACACATTGCATTTAAATGTATGTCTAGACATGATCATGCAGTTCTGCTAATAAAGCTTCTGAAAATTAAAGTTGAGATAATATGTTCCTAAAAATATTTTTAAAATTGATATTATGTATAGTTTTTATCCCTCAACCAAAATTGACCAAATTGGTGTTGTATGTCTGTTAGTCCATCCATCTGTCCATCATCCTTTTGAGCATGATATCTCTTGAAGAATTAAAACCATGCTTTTCAAAATTTAGACCACATTATGCTGGTAATAGACCAGACATGCCAGAAGCCTATTGAAAATGACTGACGTACATGTATGAAAAGTAACTAAATATTATGTTTTTCAATCTTGCTCAGGATGGAAGAATCAGTAAAGAGGAATTTAGGATATGTTGGTTTTATTGGCTGAAACAGGTAAAGCAACTTTATGACTTTGTGGACAACAAATGTATGTTATCTTGGATTACATGTATTTTTATGACTGCAGCACTCACTCATTTTTCCAATGTCAGCATTTGTATAGCCTTCTAAATGTCTGTGAAACACCCTCTGACTACATCGTGCAGAAAACGCGATGCACATGCACATTTGGTCTGTATCAAGTTTGATCGACATTAAGGGGGCATATGTATCTAAAATGAGAGAGGTGGAAAATGCATCCAGTATATTTTGTAAATGAATTAAAAGTTTTATTCTAAACTATTACATAACAACACATGGTACAAAATGTTGTTTAGCTGTGTCATGCTGAGCCCATTCAGCTCGTTTACAAGCAGATGATGCTGATTGGCCGAGAGCCATGCGCACAAAAACTGTGCGCTGCAATTTCTACCCCATGCAGTGCAATCAGAGGATAAACATGTACATCTGACAGTAGGCCACAATCTGATACCATGAGAATGCACTCACTAGGTACTCCGTGGTATTATTGCATGTCCAATTCACATGATCAAAGAGTGCCATACATACTGCAGATTTTAAGTGATTTTTGCTCTTGTATTGACCTTGTAATGAACTTAAAGTGAAAAATATGAATGCAGCCTAATTCATATTTTTGAGAAATTGGACTTGTTTGATTGAATATGTATCTGTTTTGATATGTTTGCTGTTCCATTCTCTTCTCAGATTTTAGATCCGGTCACAGCATTGGTCATAATAGATGTTCAGAATGATTTTTTAGAGGGATTCCTGTCTTTGGCGCAATGTCCAGCTGGTCAAGATGGCCTAGCTGTCATCCCTGTTATCAACAATCTTTTGGACACAGTCAAGTTTGATGTGATGGTCTACTCCAAAGACTGGCATCCTGAAAACCACATATCATTTGTAGAGAATGTCCCACTCAGAAAGTTTCATCCGTCTTGTAAGGTAGGCCTACATCTGACCATCTAAGTTCAAACTATTTCACAACCATAAAATGTTTCCGGTACTGTTATTATCTGTTCAAATGGCCTACCAATTGGTCCTCACACCCATACTTAAATTTGCTAAATTGTTGTAAGAATTTAATGGGTATATTTGACGTTTTATAACTATTTTTGGGAATGGTCGAAGTCTGAACTGAACAAACTTGAAACACTCCAAAATCGTTTGTAAATGGCAAAGGCCGGGATGTTTTCATCCGTGATGTCCGAGTCTAATTAAGATCGATCATAGCGATTGTTCTGTGCTACATTTATCGTAACATCAACAACTTCACAAAGCTACACCTGAACTCCTCTGTTGTTTCAAGTTTGTTACAATATGTTTGTGTAGTCTTCTCCATGAATTTAATGCCATGAAATAATTTAATATCTAGGTGATACCTGAAGAGGCACAGCCATTGGATACAGTGGTATTTGAGGGGACACCTCCTATTTCTCAGAAACTCTGGCCTACACACTGTATACAAAACAGCTGGGGAGCAGAGCTCCATTCAGACCTAAAGGTATACATGGTTAACCCACCAACTAACATTTCTCTCTCCAGGGCAATAATGGACGCCATGACAACATATATATCTTTTTGAAAAGCTTATGTGTTCCGCATTTTGTTGCAATGATTTCCGTTATTGTGAATGGGGCACATAAAAAATATTATCAAAATTTAAATTTTAATTGAGAAAAGCAGCCCTCATTTTAAAATGGATATTTCTTTACAACTATTCGAGTATTTCTTAAGTATTCAGCTTATTGTCACTTCAATAATACTTTCTGATAGATTATGTCTCAGTTATGTAAATTTATATGCGGTTATTTTTAAATCAAATTTTGAAATAAAACAAGTGAAGAAATTCATCAATTCGCCAACTGTTGGATGATATGGGGGATTTAAAACTTGAACAGCCACTCTAGGGTATCCTTGAATTTTGCCATTAATCGAAGCAGTATCCAGATGTATGGCCTATGCATGACCCATCTTCATACACAAGTTCACTTCTCTGCTCACACTTTGAATTAGCCTTGATCCATTTGAATTTTGAAATGTGGGATATTGATTGGCTGTCGGTGTCCTATGTATCTGGTTATGCCTACGTACCATCATATTGGGAGGAATGGCGTAACTACTGGGTGAATACATCATCCTACACAAAGTCATTGTGTATAATGTTCTGATTGGCTCATCTGTTTGTAGAATAATGAAACATACACCTAGGATTTAAAAGCTTTCGATGATCCGATCTATCAAGCCTAATGTGTAGTGTGATTGGAGAAGTTGACTCGTGTATGAAGATGGGAACAGACAGTTAACCACAAACATTAGCAATAATCTCTCTCTGCATGTTTCATCAATGTGTTACTCTACCCCAAACATAAACTGTTACCCTATTTCTTCCAATTTTTTGAATAGCATTTTTAGACTTAGAAGCAAAATAAAGTCTATCTTTATGTCAAATGAGGCCAAATAATGTGGCATGGATATGTTATTTATCCCAAAAATTGCAAAGATAGCCTAGTGAAATTTGTAGAATGTTTGCAGAATTTCTCTCCACAGTAGCCTGAAGTTAAGTTTTGCCATCTGAATAATTAGAAGAAATACTGAGTACAACACATATTACCAATTTAGAAAGAAAAAAAAAGGTAGGCCTAGCTAGATGTTCTCAGTTTTATCAATTGATCAGATTAAATTGTAGAATAACTGTTGCGACTAACATGTACATAGTAATTAGGTACCGTACATGTAACATATGTCCAATAACATTTTTTGATGATTTTGATGAACTGTCCTTGACACAGAGCTTTTCATTTGTTGATCAATATTTTGCAGGTTGTAGAGAAAAGTTATATTGTGAACAAAGGCATATCACCAGTTGTTGACAGCTATTCAGCATTCTGGGATAACAACAAACTATCACAAACAGAGCTAGTCACCATACTGAGTGAACACAAAGTCACAGATGTCTATGTTTGTGGTGTTGCATATGATATTTGCGTGGGTAAGGTCATTGTGAAATAATTAGTCTATCCATTCTGCCAGAAAAACAGGGAAATTAAGTGGCCTGCTCTGATGGTACAATTGCATCCCAAAAAATTACCCGGATTGTTCATTCTAATTGTACTGGCAACCTTTTCATAGCTTATTTGAAGATTTGGCGAAAAACGGCATGTGGCTCATCTGTGAATGATCAGAGGTGACCCAAATTATTGTGCAGTGCAAATCCACCAGTTTTCAGATTAAAACAGATATTTAAAATGCACTCTTCATTGTCAGTCAATATTTCCAAAAGGATTAAACAGTTTGTTTTAGGAGATGTGACAGTGATTTGAAGTTTTTTTTGTTCTATAAACTTTTCCTCATAAGTATGTACAAAATAAATCCTATTCTCTCAGGACTCCATCATGTTCACCAATTTGAATTCACCCATATGTAATTGTTTTTGTTCAATAATAATGCCAGTAATTAAAGTATCAGTCCTGTTTTTATCTATGATTATGACTAAATGCAATTGTGATGTAGGATCTGTTCATCGTATACCAATCTATAACATTGAAATTAAATTGTGTTATTTTCTGTATAGGTTTCACAGCCAATGATTCCATAGATCATGGATTCAGAACAGTGGTAATAGAAGATGCATGCAGAGGGGTCAACTTGACTGATATTGAAAACACAAAATCTCATCTGCAGAAGAAAGGTGCTGTTGTGGTGGACTCGGATCAGGTCTGTATTTAAGGCTGTAATTCACAGCTTTTATTCCCACTTTGAATCTAGCTTCAAATGTGAATAACGATTTGACTGTCATCACATAAAAAACATGTCTTGGTCATAATCATTATCGCCATCTCCGGGATGGAGTATGGCGATATTGGAATCAGACCAGGCTATGGGGATACCAGAGACAGTGGATCATTATTTGAGAGAACCAAGATGTGCCCAGTGAGCTCCTTGGTAGCATTGGTCGGCTATATACTGTAGATGATACTCCTAGTTTTTGACGGCAGAATTGAAGACAATGTGTAGATTTTACCAAAATAAACGAACCGGAAGCCAGGCAAATTTGTAATCAAATTTTGTGTTGCGCAACTTTGACGAAATTAGCTTCCGACTGCGCAGAGTTGCTGTGGGAACGAGGCTGTCAACATTGGCTTTAGGTCGCGAAGCTGATTAGCTGAAAATGATGTAATTGTTGAAAACGCCGTAAGACAATGGCAGTGATTGGCCGGCTTGACGAGTCTGTCTGTTGTCTGTTACCGGGTGAATTTGGCTGAAGAAAAATGGCTGCGTAAAATGTTTGGCGAGTCGACTGTTGTGTTTACCATGGAAATAAAGGGTTTCCCGGATTTATATGTCAGATTAAAACCCATAGGAACGATGCACTGGTATTTTAGCACGATCGTCTGGTTGAAATGGGCAAATCGTAATGAACTATCATTCTCTTGGGACATGGACGCATGGTAAATGTTGCGAAAATCAAGTTTTGTGGTTATTTTATTTTCTCGCCTGGTCTTGTTTTATTTTAGTCACACGTGAGCAGATATTTTGAAGGACGGATTAAATCGAGTCTGCACTTTCTGAAAATATATATATTTAGCAGGGTTTCAATCAAGCAACATGCATATATATTGCTTCAAAAAAATCCTCCCGCATGCATTAATCCATACAAGGCTGACAAATGAGACCATCGCGGGGAGTAGCAATGGGTCGAAGTATATATACTTGAAGCAAAATATTGATGTTTTACCGAAAATCCAAAATGTCCGACTATAAACTCATATAAACTGAAAATATTAGTAAAACAAAAAAAAAGCATCTGCGATATAATTTCAGTCATTTTACATACATGTACATTGCCCTCTTATATGGTCGTTAACATTTGATAGTTAATAAGCCCCACTCCCCAGGGATCCTGGGCCTTGGGAGTGTTGAGTAGTGAAATAGGAATACAGAATAAAAAAATTATAAAAAATAAAAAAATTGGCTGATTCTTAGCCGAGGTTAGTGTCAGGAAACTTTGCCGCTATTCTACGTAGACGCAATTAAATTTGGTGTGCAATTATTATATATTTCCAAAAAAATAAATTCCGGCAAAGTACTCGAATCGTCGCGAAATAAACTGAATGATACTGAAAGATTTACAAAGGTCATATGCAAATATCTTGAACTCCTGATCTCAGAACCAAATGGTAACCATTTCGTATAGCAGTAGGCGGGAACCAGGTCATTGAGACCCTGTGTTTTCTTAATGGCATCCCCGACGATTTTTTCCAAAGCGCCATTTTCGGTCCAGCAGTTAATGCAAGTTCCAAGCCACGCCTGACAGTTCGTAAACTCCCGTATTTATATATATGAATATGTACATGTCAATGCGAATGCTTAACATTGTGTTTTAAACCAGTACAGTCAAATCGCGAAGTCCTCGATTGATTGAAAGCAAAGACTTATCAGGCTTTAACATTCAATTTAATTCAAGTTAATAATATTCTTCTGGCGCACTGATCTGTGATTTAGCTGAATCACAACTCTCGAACAATAATATATGTTCATCCAACATGTTTTGCTGTGTTCACGGTGAAATCAAAGTTTTTGAAGTGTTGACTAAAAGTCTGCCACCATAAAACCTAGGCACAATGACTGTTCACCTTATTTTGGTAAATAAATCAATCGTCTCCTCATTGTCTTCTTTGCACATCATTATTGAATTCCATGTTCTGAATACACACATCATTTGTGGCTCAAATTATCCGTTTGGTTGTATTTTGGTATGTCCAAAAGATATATATATATAACTACAGGACTCCTGTGGTTCATTTTTGCCAATAGCCGAATATTTGTACTGATTTAGACAGCTTTAGTTAACCAAGAACCTATTACCTTTCATAACAAAGACAAGAAAGGGATGGCGATTTCGAAGTCCACGAGCTCTAGTTTTTCCAAGAATTTTGATGAGCAAAATACTATATCAGTTGATGTTCATAGTTCATAATATGGAAATGACTGATTGTTCAAGCTGAAAGGCAGCCGGCTTGTGCAGTACTTTATTCAGAGAATTATGGTAAATTCCTTATTAATTACAACTTGAAAATGGACAATTTTTCATCTGCTGTAATTTTCTATTAAAGTCCTAATAAATCAAAATCCCAGCATTTTCAGGATTATCTTGAAACAATAATTTGCACACCCCTAATTTTATCATGCCATGAATGTTGTGTTAGGAAATATGGGACGCGCATTTATCCATTTATACTTGCATGTAGAAGAACCAATGTAACATCAGTCAATCAAATATAATCCTGTTGAATTGGTATTATCCATAGTCAGATATGATTATCAGCTGGATAGTAATCTGTTGATTTTATCAGAGACGATCTTAAGGACACGGAACCCTTCTGAGGGCAATTTTTCACACCAACTGACATTTCTTTCTCCAGGGCAATAATGGCGCCATGGATTTTTGACAACATATCTTTTTGAAAAGCTTATTTATTCAGGATTTTGGTGAAATGATTTTCATTATTGTGGATGGGGCACATAAAAAATATTTTCAAAATACAAATTTTTATTGAGAAAAGCAGCCCTCTTTTTAAAATGGATATTTCTTACAAACTTATTGTCACTTCAATAATACTTTCTGATAGAATATGCCTCAGTTTTGTAAATTTTTATCTGGTTATTTTTAAATCAAATTTTCAAATAAAACAAGTGAAGAAAATTCATCAATTTGCCAACTGTTACAAATTTCAGTATTTCTAAATCTAGGACATATAATAATGTTGACCATACTAGATGTAGAACAACCATGCCAAATTTCATGTGTCTAGACTGAATACCTTTCGAGAAATAAACAGTTCTTCATGTAATATAAGTGTGAATATGAGAAATCGATCATTCTATTTTCACACCTCTAATTAGAGCTTATGTTAGGGGCATTTTCAGTTTTAAAAACACACTATTTGGAATAGAAATTTTTAATTGGGTTTCTCAGTTCCATGTTACATACTATAACGGAGTAATAAAATAAAAATGACCATTTTTGTCTTTCAGGAGGGATCCATATCAGGATGCTTCATTTGGGAAACTCAAACTTCATATCTTTTTCCGAATCGGGTGACATGGAGAGGAATAAGCACTCATGCCACACATTATCACAATTGTTTGTCAAATTTGAAAGAATTTCCATCAACTGTGCAAAATTTCTCTGTGGAAATAAAATTATGATTTGTACAGAATGCATAATGAATGATTCTTAATAAATGTACTTTCTATTCCTGAACATGATTTAATTCTCTCTCTTTTTCGCAATACTTTCAGGTAGAGGATATGGTCAATTGTAAGACCAGACGGGTAGAGATGGGTCTAAAGGCAGCTCATAATGTAGCTCTGGCCAGAAAACTTGTTGAGAAACGCCTCATTTGAAACAAACTTAATCAATTCTTCTCATTTTCTCAGAAATATTCCATTTTCTTTGTTCAGTTTACATGCCTCACTTAAAATAGACCAATCAACGTAACTCGACGCAGAGAAATAAGAGGCACAACTGCCTTTTACTCTTTCTGTCATGCGACTTTGAATAACAGTTACTTATGTGAAGTCATTCAGTCCAGATATTTTTTAATTGTTTTGTAGTTTTTGGATATATTTTCGGTGTCTGTCATGTTTATATATACAATATGAGAATACATGCAACTCAGGAGAATATTGCCCACCAATTATATGTAGACAGCAACCTAAAAAAAAAGAAAAAAAAAGAAAGACGTAGCTGATCAGGAGTATACTCCTTAGCTAATCTTGCCCATCATATACATATACTCACACACAATGATGGAACTGGATATTTACAGTATAGAACAATACAAGCATTTAATACCAGAACTGGCTTTAATTTTTACTTCAGATATTTGTGCCTCTTTTTGTATCCCTTTTGTTCTTGCTTCATTAACCCCTGACTTTTATGTAAGATATTGTGCCTTCTCTGAAAATCAATATTATGATTATACTTATGTACCATTTGTTAACGGATATAGCCCAGATGTTCTGTTAGATGTTATTTTACATGTATTTTCTTTTACAAAATCTTGCTGTATCAGTGCATCGGTATGATTCTGGGTTGTGTTGATTTACAAGATATATTTTTATTTTAGCATAGAACAGCTGTGTATTTATTCCTTTTCATTTTCATATACATCTTCTGTATTTATATATATTTCAGGAATTCATACAAGTCGAAAATTTGAGTATTTTTTTGCTCAAATGAGTGGATTCAGTTTCCGTTATTTTCTTTAATTTGAGTATTTCTTCAAATTTACCACCATTCTCAATGATTTTATGTTGTTTTATCCCTTAAAATAATAAGCTAGTAAGTTTTCGTCAAAGCCTAAAAATATTTTGTCACATTCGTAGGTCTGAATTGAGTTTTCAAATGAATTTTACCCCTGATTACCGGTGGTAAAAAGTGACTTGTATGAATCTCTGATATATGTGATTATCAGCTGGCTGTATCAATTATTACCCTGTACTGGAAATGTTCATTATCTAGTCGCATACTGTTAATTATTACATTATATTTGGTTTTGTTTATTTCTGCACTTAATTTTCATATGTCATAACTGTCTGAAATATATGGTTAGATATTTCATTGATGACTATAGTGATGCTTTTGAGTATGTGATAATTGCATGTGTATTCCAGATACCGGTATCTCACTTTCTCTACATGCTCTAGGCCATGAATGTTGATTCAGTCCTAGGACGAGTGAAGGATATATATTGGCACAAAACTGTCAATTCACTTTCATGCCAATCGAGGAATGATTTCAAATGACTCTGGAAGTTGCCAATAAAATAGAACTTGATTAGAATTTTTTGATAAGTGGGACATGGAGGGGGGCTGCTGTCAACCTGTCGCAGTTCTCTCTGTAATGTATCAGTAGGAAAATAGTTCCACAATTACAGGTATTGGCATATGGGAATGGAGAATTTCCAGGCAAATATTGTTGGTAAGCTCAGATTATCAACCTTGAAACTGTGTAAACCTTCTAGTTCAGTGTATTTCTCTTCATAATACTGCCTACATAAATGAGTTTGAAACAGTCAAGACTGCCGGCACAGAGGGAGTCAAGAGAATTTATACCACAAGTTAGCCCTTACCCCTCTTATGTTGAATCTCCTATATGGTGTCCCTCTGATAATATTCTTTCTCTGCCGCTGTTGTGGTAATTAGGGGTATGCAATTTATTGGCTCTCTCTTCATGCATTTAACCTTGAAATGTATACGAGCAGTTGGTCACTATAATGTACTGTACTTCACCATATGACTGAAATATTGGCGAAATCTACGTTACGCGTAAATCACATTCACTCACCCACTATAATGTACCACATACTCTCACATTCAGAATTTGTTTTTTTTTTCAAATAATTTTCAATCAGATATTATATTTGTGGAGGAAGTAGGTCTTTTTTACTCAAGATTTTGTTTATTACAGATCGTTTGTCTATATGTTTGTTACTTTTCCACCAATTTACCAAAGTCATATGTACCATTAATTGTTTCCTGGAAATGTCTAATGGTTCCTTACATTTCATGTAAGGTAAGTATTCTAGAGATCCTGTCATGTGATCTGAAAATAATAGGATGAGCTTGCACAACTCTGACTGTAATTGAGTTTCATGATATCCTTTGGAATGAATGGATTTTCAAGACCAGCTTTTGGTGTAATATTCTAGTTTGATTCTGCCTATTTTATACTATAGAGGAAATGTTTTGAACCAATGGTAACTGACATATTATCACAGTTAAATGATAAAATGATGTCGCAATGTGGAATTGTTAGTATATCACCGGCATGACCAGGGAAAGTTGAATGAATCTAAATCAGATCTCTGAATGTAATTGGAAATTGCTTGTCAGATGTCTGACAAAACAGAAAAAATACATTCTATAAGCTTGCTATTTATATCAGAAAGAGTATAAAGAGTGTTGTTGGGCAAAAGTCCATTCATGTGTGAGAAATTGAATGTTGTCATAATTGTTTTAAGTGTGTCCGTGTCCTTATCTTGATATGAATTATGTCGCCGTGTATGTGGTGTCTGTCTTTGTTGTGACGTTCATGCAGAATGGTCATGGGTGGACGGTGAAACAGTATTATGGGTTCTTGAATGGAACGATAGATTGTGTAAATACATTTTGAATTGTTTCAGTTTTAGAAAATAAACCTACATCTAGTTTTCAAACTAGTTCCAAACAAGAAACTGGATTATTTTAAGAACAAATTTGGAAATAGTGATTTGTATTGTCAACGAGGTGGAAGTCTGTGATATTTTGTGAGAGCAAGGATTGTCATGGGTGTTTACATGCTAACTTACAAGTCATTCAATTGCTATGTGATTAAATATATGAACTTGAATTACACTCATTCATACTGTAGAGTGTTTTTCACTCAAATTAGCCATCGGTTATTGAATATTTATTTAGCATTTCAAACTAAGTATCATAAAGAGTGCATTAATACACTCATTTTGCAGGTTTTGGAATTCTCGTGTAAAATAATCTTTATTGAATTTAGTTTCAATTACTGTACAACATTTACATGAGTAGCAATCACAAATTCAACCTAAGATATAGTCTACTGAGGAATTACGGTGCTATATTATATAATTGTGTTGACAAAGTAAAAAAGGTTAACCATTGTAAGGTCATCCTCATCTCTTGTTTGAAAACATACAGATGGTTTGATAACCATATATGCGGTATGGCACCCAATATCATATACCAAAATATTCCTCAGACCATGCTGGATACAATTTTTATTCAATTTTAAATGAAAAGTATAAATGTAAAGAGTATATAGAAACAAGGCTTCTATGTACTGTCAGCAAAAGTCAATGAAAAAAATTTACACACTTCTGGAATACACTTTTTAAAATAATTTAAAGTTCATGCTACAATGTTCATTAGGTTAGATGAGAATATTAGAAAATATCTTATTTCATTTTTATTCCAGTTTATCGATATAATTGTAAGTCAGACATGGAGGATATTTCAAAGTTGTGCAGGATTTTGGAAGGCAGGTTAGTAGTATATAAAGTCTAAATCTCTGTAGATTTGAGGCGGAAATGAGACATAACATTGAACCTATGGATGATCTATGGACCATCCTTGGTCCAAATGCTATGTGCTTGCTGTCGTATTGAAGCTGTCGTGATCTAGAATAAGACTGCGGTTCTGTCCATTGTGTGATGTTGTGATGTGCATGTGCAGTCCAGGAGTAGTAGATAAAGGGCATGTTGATGCACACTGAGGATGTTCATACCTATATACCCCTACACACTGGCCCATAGTGGCAGGAATGATTCTGCACTTGAAGCAGTCACTTGGTTGTGAGAACCAGCGGGTCTTGACATGTTGCAGTCTGGATTTTATAGATGAACTGCGCATACACAACCGGAAGTGGAACCTTTTGAGAAGGACAGGGATTCCACATCAGGGGTAGGCCTGTGGTCTAGGGTGTTGGGGGTCCACAGGCCTGAATTGAGGAGTCTCGTTCAGTGAACCCCTGATGTGGAATCCCCGTCCTAAGCTCAAAAGGTTCTACTTCCGGTTGTGTATGCGCAGTTCATCCATCAAATCCAGACTGCAACATGTCAAGACCCGTTGGTTCCCACAACCAAGTGACTGCTTCAAGTTCCCCATTGTGCTGTTTCAATCTTCCATGTTCATTCTTGCCCACATTCATCGTCCATTTTTTCATGCCCTAAGCATCTTCAGACAGTCCAGGAAACTGCAAGGGCAACATGTCCTGGAACAGCTGTTTGCACATTTTGACAATTCTTTTTCAGAGCCTCTGGTAACTCCATGTCCTCTTATCCTCTGCCAAGTAAAACTTGGTATTTATTTCCCAAATCGTAAACCTGCTTTGCTCAAATGCCTAATCTCTATTAGGAATCACAATACAAACTGTTAAAAACGGAAGTTAAAACCAAAAGTTGTCTCCCCTTAGGGGGTTGTCTGCCCCCAGGGGAGCTCTCCTATTCATCCCAGCCAGGCTACTATATAAGCTCTGCTCACACCCATTCATATCATTCATAAAAAGGACGTAGACCTGCCGTCCTGTGCCCCAATACACACTCCAAGCAATTGTTACAGGCACAGATTTCTGGAAGAACCCACCCGTTCCCATGAGCGCCGCTAGAAAAGTCGATCAGAAAAATCCTGAAGTCGCCCATGGTTCTCCCAGTTTTTTCTGGACGGCTTTGTGTGTACAAAGGGGTACCAAGACAAAGGAATCATACACGCGATTACAGTGAACTCACAATTACCAGAAAAACTTACAAAAAAAAAAAACAGAAAGAGACTTACGAACTTGTACATATAGCGATTCTTATTTACCTCTATTTATATCTCCTACTAATCTCTCATTGTTATTTATTATTTACCTATTTATTTATTTATTTATTTACTTAGCGCTGGAAAAGATATTCAATAAACAAAGTAATGTACCGCGAAAGTCAAATAAAACATTGAGTTGATGGGCCGCGAAATCCGAATGGGAAGCGGCCCTTAAACCACAATTTCAATCATTCATATCCTCTTTCTCAGTTTGTACTCGACCAGTACACATCTAGGAAGTGTTAAAGCAATACAGCTGTGTTGTTGTTGTAACCGCCGGTTATATCCTTTTTGAAGATTGACTTGTGTTTTTTTTTTCGGGAAATTCTTCTTACATTTGTATGTCTGAGGTTTCTGTTCCGATTTCTAACTCTTGTCACGCGTGTGGGCAAGTGTTGTCCCGTTTGGACGCCCACACGGTTTGTTTTGCTTGTTAAGATTTGTATTATCGCCAAGCCACGTGTGCGGAATGTTTGTTACGGGATTCGCCTGGAAGAAATATGCCTAGGCCCGTCGTGCTTACTTGTACGTGCGTCTGAGGATTCTACACTATCGGAGGTCGATAGACGGCTCTTAGAAATTTCGTTTAGGAGATTTGTCTCATAGATTTCAAAGTCCAGTTTTATCGGCGTCTGTAAATATTCCACCTGTGGTTCCGTCCTACAGGAGGATAATTTTCAACTTCTAGACAGTCTGACCTTTACCGGTTTTGCTTTGTCTGGAGTCCCTGTCAAACCGGCTCCATTGTTCAGCTCAACAAAGGCTTCTAGAGCCAGGTCGGTTTTACCGGAGCGATCCATTGTCTCCATCGGACAAAAGAATTCGACTTCACCATAAATCTAGGAGAAGGTCTATAACCTTTCCCTAAACTTGTACGTCTATTGCGGTTAAATAAATAATATTTTTCTGGGATAATTTTTTGTCTGACATTTTATCCTGGTTGTTTCTAAATTACTGTCCGCCACTTGTTTAGTGTCTTCGGACGTCAGTCGCTAAAATAATTTACTCTTGTCGGAGTTTTTCAAAAAGATTTAGCCATGATTTTTCTATATCTTGAAATGAACGTCCGATGATGTTTTTCTAAAAGTGGATATGAGATCCCACGCTCAGCTATGAACACAGTCTACGAGACAGTGTGTATTCAATTTCGCGGTCTCCACAACCAACAATGGGTTTCGGTCCGCTGTGTTAGTATGTGGGACTTTGTATGAGTGGTTTGACTTGTTCAAACTTGTTTCACTTTGTTTGGACAACAAGGATTCTTTCGGCGGAGCTTTGGTGTGGGACCTCCCATTGTAAAGGTAATATCCTGGACAAAAGTCTGACAATGCAAGTTTCAGCAGATCTTTTGTCAATTATGTTTCGTGAGTCTTATGCCAAATCGTTGCCATTCTTTCCTTAGCTCGGGCTCTCGCGATCCCGTGTGGTTATCGGTCAGTATGTGAGTCTATGGTGACGGAGTTATTTTGTCGGGATCTGTACGATAAACGAACAAGTTTTTTGCTTCGTTGATTCTCAAATTTATGCATTAAATCTTCGGTTGTATAGTGAAATGTACTTCCGCCTGACGCGACAGGTTCGTTTTTTCCCGCCGGGGAGATCCGATTCTTTATAAGCAGTCCGTCAATTTCCATGTTGTTGTTGTTGTTCGGACTGTACAGTTTTTGGTAGTTTCACTTTCATGCATTCAGTTCATTGTTCCTACCAAAACGTAACCTCTTGTTATATCAAGTATTATTATGTTTATTTGATATCCTGTGATCAAGAGAGAACTTACAGAGGTTTTTCTCTGCCTTGTATGCTTACGTTGTTGTTGTGTTTGTGTTCATCGCCACAACTCAAGCCTGTACGCTACGACTTTTTGTTACATTTTAATGAGCTTCTTTACTACTCTCTTTATGTAATTAAGCGTGTGTTGAGCAACAAAAGAGATCACGTGTGTTCTGTCTTTTGTTTTTGATAATAGCAGGAGTGCTATAAATCGCCCCCCTAATGTCGTTTTTGGAGTGTATATCACACTCCTGAAGCCATTCAGTATGTAGAGAAGTGGTTGTAAGGAGTGTTGTTTCCACTCACCTGGATCAATTTTAGGAGAGTGTGATGTGATCACGCTCCTCAAAAACGAATAACTGGTGTTTGTTTATAAACTGCTATTTCTTTGAAACACAAATTTCTGTTACTAAACATTGTGATGTGTTTATATTTCACACCAAATTGGCCCATCTGTATTCTGTTTTACATTTACAATTCAGATTGGGTTGAGCTTTAATTTTATTTTCTTCTCTCTGAGAAATTTATAATTATTAGCTTGAGTGTGAGTGTATTTCTCCGAGAAATCTTTAGAAATACTCTCGTTCAACGACACGTGGAGGTTTTATTGATCTTCTCCTGGTCTGTTGGCCGGGCAAAGATCAAGCCTGAAGTCTTCTCGATCTTCTGCCGTGGGACAGCATTAGACTGTTTCATCGAGCGGTCTTCTTGTATTTTGAGCCCTGCGCAAGGATGTCACGCAAACTCGTGAAGTGTTCTATTGCTTTCTCTAGAATCTTCAAATGTATTTCCTCTCGTCGGGAATTTTAAATTCTTTGAGGATCTTTCTAGTTTACGTCGAAATCTCTTTGTTCTGGATGTCGGTGATGTTACTACCAGCGGAGTTACGTTTGTGATTAACGCTAGGAACATTTAGTGTGTTCATCTCCTCTGCGTTTTCTAATTTCATTACACCTCAACGACATTCCATTACGTCGTCTCGTTGTCCTCGTACACTTGTTCGTCGTTTCTCGCCTTTACGTCGTTTTTCTCGTACTTTATAGGGTGTAATCCATTGTGAGCATGTATGTACTTTATGTTGAAGCAAATGGGGAAATCACTACGATCAGCGATACGGATTTGATATTTTTGGAACATCATGATGTCTTGCCGGCATCATTGAAAACTGTTGACCGCTTCTCTCTTGCAGAAAACAAGCCTATGTTTATGTATACAATGATTGTCTTTTTTGAATTTGGTGCTAATACTGTTATGTGGAAAATGGAATAGGTCTTTGGATTATGGACGCGGATATTCTCTAATGGACGACGGCTGGATTATGAATGACGGACTAGACGCTTGTAATTCGCAACGTTTCTCCCGTTTTTCACATTTACATCATTCTGTTACACCTTGACGATGTTCCATTACGCCGTCACGTCTTTCTCATACACTTGTGCGTCGTTCTCGTACATCTGTTAGACGTTCCGGACGCCATAACGCCGTTCTTCACGTCATTTCTTCTGTGCCTCCATCATTTTGCGAGATGCTTAGTTTGCATCCATTCATCCTCGTTTTTGCGGCGTTTTTCCTACGATTCACCATCCTCGGTCGTCAGTGGGAGTGAACTCCTTCCGTTCAAAGTCAACCTTCCCCTTGTATCAATTCAGCTCGGGGCTTTCACATCGAGGGTTACTTAGGTTCGTCGTTACTTTGGGGGACAGTTTTTCGACTCTCTCCATCAAGTACTTTGTCCTCGTATAGACCGTTGGACCAGTCTTTTAGACTTTGGCATTTTAGTTCTGTCATCAACTGATAAGAGTTTTCATAGAGGAAAACAGGACCTTACTCATTACGTTCGTTTTTCGGGTTTGGTCACTGCAGTGGATTTATTCGTCCTGGTGCGAGAATGTGATGCCCATCCTGACTCTGCCTCCCTTTTTCCCCTGTAACTGACTTCTTCCTTCACCTTTATCGTGATATGAAGTTCTAATCAGCACCTTTTAAGCATTTCCGGTCTGCTTGAGGCTAGGGTTTCCGGCATCGGCATTAGTCTAAACGACATTATCTCTGCTCTCATTCGGGCTTTCGCTTTACAGTTCGCCGTTCTCGCTAGCTGTTACCGGAATGGGATATTGGTTTGGTTCTGTGTGCTCTGGTTCGTCCGCCCTTTAAACCTTTACAGTCCGCCTCTTTTGAGGTTATTTTTCCAACAAGTCTGCGTTTTTCTGGCGGTTTTTGCTTTGGCGTCTAGAGTGTCTGATCTTCTTGTTCTTGAGAGATCATCTATTACCTGGACGGCGGATTGGTCTCGTATCTCCTTTCGACCCGTCCCCGAGTTCATCGCCAAAAATGAGTCTGTTCGCCTACGTCCGTGTGCTCAACGTTTGTATTCCATCCCTGCGCTATCAGACTTCGAACATGACCTTGTAGATGACCTTCTGTTATGCCCTGTTCGAGCCATGCGCCACCATCTCACTCGTACCGATCCCGATCGGGGCTCTCAACGTCTATTATTCTTGTAAGTGGTCATATCAGTTGGCCATTGACGCGCCCCCCTTTGTTGTCTACTGCTTCTTCTCATGAAATTCGTGCCATCGCTACGTCATGGCCTTTATGGAAGAACTTGTCCCTTCTTGACATTGTCCAGTCCTGCGCATGGACTGCAAATTCTACCTTCACAAATTTCTATCTGAGGGATATGTCAGTGCAATCAGATAGAATGTCCACGCTTGGGCCGCTGGTGGCTGCCCAGCACGTGGTCAATTATCTTGCAAAAAAGAGGGGGGGGGGGCATTTCTCATCAGCGCAGCAAGTCAGCCAGCTTGCTGCATCATCTTCAGTCATATATGTCCACCATACTACATGATCACCTCAATAGGTCAGTCAGCCATCTTACAAGACCCGTATCATCGGTGAGTATGGTTTAGACATGGTTACTATTCTATTGAGTATGGTGTACCACTTTTACAATCAAGTTTTTTGATTTAATCCATGAGTATCTTCAGCGTCTTCGACCTGGGTTCTCTTTGGGTAGTTTTAGTGTGCTGTTAGCCTATAGTCAACCAGCTTACGGCTTCATCGCTGCTATTCAGTAATTCTATGTCCACATACTAAATGATCACCTATGAGAAGTATTAGGTCAGCTTGCCAGCCGCCGACTCTCGAGTCATCTATCAAGGCCTGACACAATGATGAGTTTTAATCTTTTCCCTTTCTGCGGATTTGCTTGTGTCATTTCAGGTTAAAGCTATAACCTTCTTCCAGATCATCTCAGCTGAGTCACCTTCGGTCAACTCAAGAGTCCAACGTACAAAGACAGGGACTAAAGTACAGACTGTTGACGTTGAATGGAGAGTAGATTCAGGGCAGCCGTTGTCAAGACCTGTTCAAGCTTCAAGGACTAAAGTACAGAGAGTTGACATGAGACGGCTGGTGGACTAAGGGTGGTGCAAGATGATCACCGTGTATGCTGCGGGTAGCAGTGCTTTCGCCTCTTCCCTGGTCATACATCACTTACCATACGGATACTCTCGTCGCCTCAGGGCCTTGGTTTCCTTCATATTGGTAATATTGTGTACCACAATCACGATCACAGCTACTGGGATGAAGACACTCAAAAGATAAGTATCTTCTATTACTACTCCTTAATTAACCACTGCGTCACCGTCCAGGGTTCTTTTTGTTGAGAATTATTGTCATATCTGTGATCATTTTAGGTGGAGGCTGAGGTGGCCGAGTGGTCTCGGCCGTTTGCATTTTTCTGCTGGCGATTTGGTGCCAAACTCTGAGGACGCGGGTTCGTGTCTTGCATGGGACTGACTCATCCAGCTCTAGTAATTGTGTCTTACTGAGAGAGTGTCATCTTAAAAATAATTGGATATAAATGTTATCTACTCAGTAATAATAGGTCAGTTAGCCAGCCGCCATCTCTCAAGTTATCAATTAAGGCCGGACACAATTGTGACTTTTAATCTTTGCCATCACTGCAGATTTGCTTGTGTCATTTCAGGTTGAAGCTATGGCGTCCTTCTACTTCATCTCAGCTGAGTCACCTGCGGTCAACTCACAAGTTCAACGAAGGACTGACATAAAGTTGACGTCACATGGAGAGTAGACTCAGGACGGCCGCTGTCAACTCACAAGACCGGATCAAGCTCCAAGGACTAAAGTACAGAGAGTTGACGTTTAGTCGGTTTGTCGACTGAGGGTGGTGTTAGTTGGTCACCCTGTATGCTGTGGGTTGCTGTGCATTTCTCCTCACCCCTGTTTCATACAGTGCTTACCGAATGAATTCTCTCGCCGCCTTAGGGCCTTGGTTTTCTACATTGGGTAATACAGTGAAACCTGGATACACCGACCTTGCACGGGACCGAAGAAATATGTCGGTTTTGACAGTGTGTCGGTTTTCTCAGGGTTGATGATTTTGGCGTCTGGCTGAGAGACGACAACAACAACAACAACGCTGAAGGAAGGAAGTAGGCTAATACGAGGACTGTGCTACAATACTTTTTATTCGACACACAAAATAAATAAATTATATGCAATACTATAAATGATGTTGATCGTTTATATTTACAATGCACATTTATGATGAAAATATATACAAGATGTTATGAAGGAAAGTGTATAAGATGACGCAACTGCGGTACAATGTAGGTCACGTAAGGTGTCGGGGTCTATAGCACTCAAGTCAGTACAATGCGAAATATATAAATACGCCAAAACAATAATATAATGAACTTAAATATTTGAATACATGTAATAATTGTCAGTTGTAGCACTTTAATATTTAGTGAAAAACCTATCGAGCGTGGATTGCTCTTTCCTGCTCTGCTCCTTCACGATCATATCCTCTGTTATGCTCGTCATGGCCTGGATTTGCGCAAGGCGCAAACAAACACCTCGTGTAATTGACTGGTACATGTTTGGGTGTGCTGAATGTTCTAAGCGGATTATAGCTGAGTCGACGGCCGACCGACCGACCTCCTGGTGCGTGAGTTGTCAGTCGGTCGGATAGCATGCAGCGTCGGTGTTTTCAGGGCCAATTAACATTGTTTAGATAGGTTTGCATTTAAAAACTCGGTCGGTTCCGATGGGGACAGGTTCCGGTGTATTCAGGGTCTTGGTATAGGCAATTAACATTGGAGAAAAAGTGGACCGGAGAGTTTGGTCGTTGTTGACAAGGTTCCGGTGTTTCCAGTGGTCGGAGTTCTCCGGTTTCACTGTATTGCGTACCACATCCACGATCACAGCTACATGGATGAGACACTAAGATAAGTATTCTTCTATATCTACTCCATGCATTAACCCATTGCGTCATTGACCAGGGTTTTCTTGTTGAGTATTATACAGTGCTTACCGAATGAATTCTCTCGCCGCCTAAGGGCCTTGGTTTTCTACATTGGGTAATATTGCGTATCACATCCACGATCACAGCTACATGGATGAGACACGAAGATAAGTATTCTTCTATATCTACTCCATGCATTAACCCATTGCGTCATTGACCAGGGTTTTCTTGTTGAGTATTAATGTGTCATATCTATGCCCATGTCTGTGTCATCCCAGCGGTTACTCTGCCTGCTTTTGGTGCTACAACAAGGCCGAGGTTTCCCACCTCCATATGTTGGTACTGTGGCATTTGAGCAAAGCAGGTTTACGATTTGGGAAATAAATATTAAACATTTATAAACAATGTTTCTATTTATAACCAAATCAAACCTGCTTTGCTCTGATGGTCCCTCCCTTCCTTCCCCTCATGCCGCGGCCTTGCACACTACAGGTCTCGGTTTATTACAATGAGAAAGAGGATATGAATGGGTGTGAGCAGAGCTTATATAGTAGCCTGGCTGGGATGAATAGGAGAGCTCCCCTGGGGGCAGACAACCCCCTAAGGGGAGACAACTTTTGGTTTTAACTTCCGTTTTTAACAGTTTGTATTGTGATTCCTAATAGAGATTAGGCATTTGAGCAAAGCAGGTTTGATTTGGTTATAAATAGAAACATTGTTTATAAATGTTTAATTTTCGTGATGGCTTGGTGTGTGGGGTCTCTATATTTCACACGGAGGGTCATGATTGTTTTCCTGATGCTGGGGCGCAGGTAGATGTAAGCCTGTCCAGCTTGTTCGATTGCCGCAGCATGGATATTAATAGCCTCATCCACAATATTGTCTCAAAAAGTGGGTTCATTCTTCTTTGCTCAGGCTTTCCTGTGGCATAGCTGAACTATCAGCGGCCAAGATTTCAGTATCAGTGGATAGACTCTCAGCAGTTTCTGCATCAGTGACTGCCTCAGTGGGTTAATCAGATTCTGGCTCCTTGCAGTCCACTTCAAAAAGAGTTTAGTCAGTTGGAGGCTGGAGAAGAAAGGTCAAGCTATAATATCCCGTCTTCATCATGCCTCATGCAGTCATCAAATTCTGGGCACAGGTTTAATCTTTGGGGAGTATCGTACCTGTTTCTCATACAACAGAAGGTATAGCCAGGTCACCCACTGAATGTCATCCATGAGCGTGACAATTGGCAATGCTCGTCTTGTGCAGAGTGACATTGGTGGTTCCTGTTTTGTGTAGAGCTATGTCAATAATGGCATCAACGCTTTCTCATTGGCCAGGGGCACTCACAGAATTGGTAATGGTATCAGCTTGGTGTAGTTGGTCGGAATACCCTCGACTTAAGCCTGGGCATTGCGTAAAGGTTTGCCTTTGATGTTTTCGCCTCAGTCAAAGTTTACATTCGTCAAAGTGGATATCATAGTGCTCATGGTGAAATGCAGAACATTGTGTCATGTGGACTATTATAGTGGGGCTTTCAACTGTGGATGTTTTTTTATTATATCATAATGATCCATTCAGAAGGTATTTCTTTTTAGCGATCACTCTGGCATGCACCTCTGTGCAGCTTATATCTGGGGTTTTCAACATTGAGGCTGTTTGGTCCATTTTCATTTTTACCTGGTCACATCATATTGCCATGAGGCCGACATCCTGTTGAAGTAAAATTGCAGTTTCGTCTTTCAAATACCCTCTGTGGGGAAACTGGTTTACTCTCGCCTTCAACATCTGGCCCACCTTGGTGTCTATGCCTGTTTTGCAGAGATCCAGCCATAGCATTGCGTTTAGAGCATTTTACTCTGATATGGTTGTTGCCCCTCTCTGGGTAACAGGTGGGTCGTCAATCAGCGATCCTCAGGGGGTTGTACTTTTGAAATCTAGGAACAGGCAACTGTATGGAAGACTCGTCACAGCTTGAAACGCCTGCATGAAATAGTCGATGATCTGAGTATAAAATTGTTTGACGAACCCTGGCATTTGCACCCTGTCGATTGAGGAAAGAGATTCTAGGTCAAATAAATTACAGACAGTTTGCATGTCCTTGTCTGGACCTATCAGAGCATCCAGTACTACCACGTTGGTCTGCTTGAGGTCAAAGTAATACCTGGGGAATACCTGGGACGAAGTTCACATTCTTTAACTGAGTAGTCTCAGTAGGTGGACTGCCACTGACTAGCACCTGACAATACGGGTATAGCTGATGAACCCTTCCTGTAAGAATGGGATCACCCAAGATGTCTTGCCACACTCTGTTGGGCCACTGACCATCAACATATAGGGATGCTCTAATCTACATGATGGGCCCATACTGTGTGGACTCGGTTGTGTCTCTTGGCTGTGTTTATAGTGAAGGTGTATGTGCATATTTTTCAGGCGAGACAAGATTTGCCGTCAGAACATACACATATTCAACATGGTGCCCACTCAGAGAGTGGGTACAGGCTGACTCTCAATGTTATATTTTCAACACACACTCCTCCTCCTCTCTCCCTCCCACTTCATGTAACGCTATGTACCCAGAACTTTACAGGAAGTGGTAACTTTTCAGGGTAGATGAACCCACCCTATCCTACTCCCAACAACCATGGTGCAGGGAGTCTTCGATTGGCAAACCCTCGATGTCTCTTACCCGTCATTCTCATTAGAGTGTTCTACTTACGGTTGCAGTCACCCATCAGATCCAGACCACAACCCAGTGGTTCCCACAAGCGAGCGACTCTTCCTCAAGTGCAAATCCATGCCCAACGCTATGGGCTGATGTATTGGTTTATATAGTTACGCATATCCCCAGTGAGCATCCGAACATTCCCTTTCTCCACTTCTACTCGACTGCGCATCATGTCACACCATGGACGGAACTCCAGTCTGATTCTACACCGCGAAAGCTCCAATGCGACACCAAGCACGACACATTTGGACAAACGATGCTTTATAGATGGTCAAAAATCTCCCATGTGCTATCTTTCTCTACTACTCCTCAACTGCTGATGTACACCATGGACAGCGCCGCAGTTTTATTCTAAACGAAAAGAGCTTCAATACCACACCATGTCACATTTAGTGTATAGATCACCATAGATTGCCCATAGATCATCCAAACACTCTCACGCTCAAAATTTCTGGAAACATTTTTGGATTGCGACAATTATATTGGGCTCTGGAGGCTTCCGGGCATTGACCTGGGGTGTTGTACACACCTCAGGGCATGGAATGGGCTGTTGCTGCTGGCATTGAATTAAGGGCCTCGGCTCCTCAGGCAGCTTTTCGTAGGCAGACCTTGGGGTTTCCTCATGTGAAAAGAATAAGGACCGAAAATTTGTAATATGACAGAAATGTTGTTGAAAGTGACATTGAATCATATTCGCTCACTCAATTATATTGGTACAAATCTTCGAAAAATTACACCCCATTGAAATTTCCACATCTAACATAGTGTATGTTGTAACTAGTATGTCAGCGCTGTGTGTTTTTCGTCTTTGGACTTGGTCTGACAGCGCATAGAAACATTGTTTATGTAATTATATACTCTTTACATAGGGAATATTTTGATATAATACATATGGTCACTAAATATACTGTATGCGTGGTAATTAACCATATGTATTTATTTAAAAAAACGGCCAGTAAGGCACCCCTTACTAGCTGGTCAGATCCAGATATTTACTGAAAATCAACCCCACTGAACCACGGTGTATTGGGTTTAGTATTCGGAGGGATCACGACTGGTATAGAGACATCCCCGAAATAGTTTATAAATTAGTATAATTTTTTGGGCTGCTATATAAGCAGTTCTTCAAGAGATTCCTGGTCAAATAAGTTTTCATAAGGATGATCCGTTTTCACAACGATAGAAAACACACATACAGGCTTGCTATATTTACCCCAGGGTACAGCTTGTACACTCTTAAAACTAAAGTGTTGAAACTTACTCGTAAAGTGTTGAAATAACCCTTTAAGTGTGTCCACAGGGACTGCTCTTTAAGTGTTGTCCCGGTGGACACACTTAAAGGGTTATTTCAACACTTTACGAGTAAGTTTCAACACTTTAGTTTTAAGAGTGTATTGAGCCATCATATTTATTGTTTTGTCAAGTTGTTTTTTATTTGTTAGTTCACGGATTTGATGATGAAAAAAAACAAGTCAATAGGCGAGAAATATAAAAATAAAAAACTTCTGGGCATGGGAGACTCGATCTAAGTTACATCAGTATCATGTTGAACTTTTTTCTTGATAAAGAATAACAAAAATTACAAGGGAAAGATACTAGGTCGGTTGAGAAAAAAAAAAGAAATAGAATTTTTTTTTTTTTTAATTTTACTTTCTGAAAGATGAAGGCTGAACAGATCCGTGAACCAACAAATAAAAAAGAAATGGCCATAACGGCGTTTTACGTTATATATTGTTCTCGTATACTACTTGTCGAATATACGACTTTACTGGGGTTGGCGGAGTATTTGCTAAAATCAATGTATATATATAAGAATAAAGCAAAAGATAATCGAAAGTGATGTCATATGTGATCAATTTTTATTTCCCACTCACCAGTCAAAGAGGCAGTATGTTTTTTTTGCATTGTTCGTCCGTTTTTCCGTAATTCTGACCAGAGTATGATGTCTATTTTCAGGTGTATAGAATATCCGGTGGCTGTCCGGCTCTCATCTCCCAACTCGGCCACACGCAAAAATGAAACACTGTATCTCGGACTTGTCTTGTGTTTGTACATGCAAGTAGAATATAAAAGAGAAAATCTGATATGCATTTAGGTCACGTGACTGGGCCGTCATCGGGGACGTCATCAGTAGTGGATAAAAGCACAAACGGGCATTTTGGTGGCGTGTATGGTGTCGTATTGAACTCTTGTGGTATAGAATACGATTGGGATGCTGTCCACGGTGTGACGTCGTGGTACGCATGCACAGATAAGAAGTACTAGATAAATATGGCACATGTATGGCGATTTTGGACGATCTATGTGCCATCCTGGATCCAGATATGGCGTGGATGGTGTATTGAAACTCACGCGGTGTAGAATAAGCCTGGGGTGTTGTCTGCCGAGTGACTTCATGATGCACATGCGCACTCGGGGGGTAGCAGAAAAAGGGCATGTTCTGGTGCCTATATACCACTATACATTATAGTCCATAGGGGCGGATATATGTAAGTATAATGACTTCACGTTGTATCTTACGACTGGAGGGGCCGAGGAGTAGTATATATGTAGCATGTGCGACTGCGCGCTTGGATGGATGAAATGCACATTGACACAGAGTCGTTCAGATGCGGGAAACAGCGGATCTGAATTTGTCGCTACCGGGGTCTGTTGGGTGGACTGCACATGCGCATCAGGAAGTGGAACCGAGAAGGACGAGTCATAGGCATCGGGAGGGGGGCGTTTTCACCCAACGAAACAGCATAGCGTGTTGTGGGTAGGGCACGATGGGTCGCGTTTTCACCCAACGAAACAGCATAGCGTGTTGTGGGTAGGGCACGATGGGTCTATCTACCCGACAATTACCTCTGTAGGGTACCGAGTACAGGTTGTTTTAAAGAGAATGGCAAGGTGGAGGTGTGATAAGGAAGAAAGAGAAGTCAGGAGGAGGGAGTGAGATGATCATAGAACATCGTATATGGTTCATTCGAGTCAATTTGTACCGAATGTCTGAGTGGGCACAGTGTCAAGTACGTTTAGATTCTTCCAGAAAACCTCTCGTTGGGATAATGTGCACAGACATCTTCAACGTATACGGATTATCTTCTCCACATTGTGGACCCATGGCGGGTGGATTGGGTTGTGTCTCTTGACTGGATGGTATGCTCAGACACCTTCACTATGGGTCAACCAAGTTGAGTGGAACATCCCTATACGATGGCGGTCAGCTGTCCGACGGGGCGTGGAAAGACGTCCTGGGTGGTCAAATTCTTAGGGTAAGGGCCCATCAGCTATACTCGTATTATCTGTTGCTCTAGGCTGTGGCAGCGCCTACGAGACTATGCATTAAAGAATGTGAACTTCATCCCAGGCATTCCCCACGATAACAGTCAGCGAACATCAACCTAGTCCACGGGGAATTGAACACCTGTCACCTTCCGCACAGCAGGCCCCCATCAAACCCGCCCCCATTCATACCACCAGACATGGAAATTTACTCTCCTCAACATACCGTGACGGTTCCACACACATCCACACAATTGAGTCACACACCTGAGTACAACATTTCTAGTGTTAAAAAACCCAGACACCCACAATATATTCAGCAAAAAAAAAAAGGGCAGAGAAAGATAAAAAAAAAGATACAGTAAAGCGAAAAACCTATATCTGTATTGAATGCAGATTTTACTTTCCAATAAGCAATTGAAACACCCTTGCTCATTAGAGCATTTCCACAAAGTGGATGCTCTTATGTTTTCATGAGAAACGTATCCGCCGCCGCCGCGACTTTAAACGTGAATATCTCTGAAACCGTTAAATATTTTCGGGTCAGACTTGGTGTACTATCTCTTTAGGCCTGGGAAATTTGTCTGGTTGTGTTTCGATAGCTGCTGCTCACCACTAGGTGGCGTTGTAGTCAGGAGCATAGGAAACCTTTCTCTGACGATTTCGTCTGAACGGCTTGTCTGATTTCTTTGAAATTTTATTACAATGGTCTTGAAGGATAGTCAATGTGCTGAAAAGGTTTTGGTGTAGCTGGCATAATTATAAAGGCAAGTTTTTTGCGTCTCAAAAAAAAAGTTTTTCGTCAAATGAAAATTCACAAATTCGCTTGGAGAAATATTTAAAAACTGTTCTATTCTAGGTTGCCAAGCATAAATATAGGATTGCCAACATGATAATTCCCTTTCCGTGCGAATCAAATTGCCATTTAAATGAAAAATCTCATTTATCTGACTTAACGTCAAAACCTCAATAACCATTATCACGATTGAAGTTTTTTCCATTAAACTTTTATGTGCCATCTCCCAGGGCTTTAGATTTCACCCGCTTGTTTTTTGTGGCATTTGGTCATCACTAGATGGCGCTATAGACATGAATGCAGGTAAACATGTGTAACATCATATCTTCTGAACGACGTGTTTGATTTCCCTGAAATTTGGGTATAATGATCTTGCAAGATAGGCAAAGAACTGACAAGATTTTGGTGGAGTTGGCGAATCATGGAGACACATTTTTGCATCTCAAAATAAGATTTTGTATTCACAAAAATGAAAATTTGCTTCTTAATCAGGGAAAAGTAATTCTATTTTGCTGAACATCAATATAACATTCCCAGTGTTACAATGTATAATTCACATCCCATGTAGGGCCAAATGGCCATTTTTTTAAATATATGAAATTCTCATGACTGGAGTCCAATATCTATACATTCCCCAGGCCACATCTGAGGAGTTTGCTTCATCATGTAGGTTCATGATATTGTTCATCATTGGGTGGAACTATAGACAGTAAACTTATTGGTGTTTCAACTGTTCATGAAGTTTATTATTGTCAGACAGACAAAGGATTTCAAAGGACTGAAAGTTTGTTTTTATTTGATTGATTGAAATTGAAGGCCCACCTCTCATACGGATGTTGCAGCCCATCAACACAATGCTTGATTTATATCTCATTATACAGTCTTTTTTACAATTACTAATTTTATTAACATTATGTTTTAAAAATGTATTGTAAGGACATTAGTAGTATACAAAGCGTATTTGGGCAACGTTTGACCTCAGAAATTTGCATATTAGGGAGGTCACGGGAGGGGCACAGAGGTCAAATGCAATATAGTTCCGGCAGAAAGACCAAAAGCTACCTCCAATCCAGGAGAGTTCCAATTGCTGCAGGGGATGTATTCAGGGTGTATTCATCCGCGGTGATGCGGTCTGGCCGCGGTTTTGGCGGTGATTCGGTCTCGGGAAAAAGCTTCCGCGGAGAAAAAGTAGTCCCTAGATAAAATGGTCCGATGGGGTCGAGTGGGGTATCAAAGTGAAGCTTAGGTGAAGGGGCATCTAATGGGCTGGGTGAGGGGTTGACATATCGGCCTTCTGCGCATGCGCGGTGGCCGAAGGGTATGAAAATAGCCGTTTTGGGATGTAGGGGAGTCCCTAATGGTCCAATGGAGTCCAGTGAGGTATCAAAGTGAAGCCTAGGTGAAGGGGTATTTTATGGCTGGGTTAGTGCATGTAAAATTTTTCCTGAAAAAAAACGGAACTCGGACTTTATCGAAAAATCCGGAATACCTATATGGGGTATGGGGGTCCGATTGTGTCGAGTGAGGTATCAAAGTGAAAGCATTAGGATTTCGCTGACGTCCTAGTAATAAACATAATCTATAAGTGTTGTACCATGTTAATAGGATCAGTCTAGCATCTGTACCACCCTAGGGTCGAGCGTTTATTGTCCCGTGTATCTCCGCAAGAAAACAACAAACATCATGGCGGCTCCAGCATGGTGTGGGGATGCCCTTTCCATATCACGGCGTCGACAGTAGCGCCATCTGCACACATTGACGCAAGGGAGACAACTCGTGTGGCCT